>QEPC01000046.1:1858108-1872042 GCA_003113815.1 Sphenodon punctatus | reverse complement strand
GGGGGGTGGGCTCGCCTCTGGGTCTTAGTCTTTTTTAAAACAAAAATCCAGGCTGGGCAGGGTGGGTGGGGGGTGTCCCCCCTTCCACCCGCGCAGCCTGGACTCGGGGAGGTTTTTTTTAAAAAAAACTTTTTTGCTGGGGCTTTAAGTTTTTTTTACATTGCAGCCATTTTTAAATGGCTGCAATGTAAAAAAAATCCAGTACCCCGGAATCCGGTACCCGGTCCAGATTACTGGGTCGAATCCGATAATGCCGGTACGCCCAGTACCGGCATTATCGGATACCGGATTCTACCGGTTTCCCACCCCTACTCTTTACTGTAGTCAGGTGATCTGGGTTCTGTTTTGGTTTTGGCCACATGTTTCCTATGAGACTGGGCAAATCATCTGTCCTCTCTACTTTAGTTTCCCATTATATAAAATGAGGACAATATTTCCCTACTTCCTGTGGATGGTAGAGTTATTTTAATAATAATAATAATAATAATTTTATGTATATATAGCGCCCTTGTCTTGCATGGCACTCAGAGTGCTTTACAGAATATAAAACAATATAAAAGTATAAAAAAATTCAAAACAATTTTAAACAGTAATAAAATACTTTAAGATAGGGGAGGACAGAGTACACTTAAGGGAACCAGCAGTAGATCCTAAAAACACCTAGAAAATATGTTTTTAGGTACTTTTTGAGGGTAAGGAGGGAGGAACTGAGACGAACATCCAGAGGGATGTTTTTACTTCCTCAGATGGAAGTTACTATAGGAGTAAAGGAATGCCCTTCAGTGTTTGTATCTCTGCTCTCAGGCCTGCTTCCATTGTAAAAGGTGTTGTATGACTGCCTCCGTTTTTCAGGAATACAGGTGGTGATGATGGCAGGCAATTCCTAATACAATCATGACTTAGTTTACCAGAGTTCTCCACATTTAAATCCAGAGAAAAACCTTATGGTCCCTTCTTCTAGTTTCTGATTGATAGCATGCTCACCTTAGGCAGTAACCTGGGATAACAGTATTTGCATGCTGTCCTGCTTACTGCAAGGTAATATACCAGTTTCCTTTGGGTGTAAATTGCCCAGCTTTGGATTGAGGTAAATCCCTTCTACATTCTGGGATTGAACTACCTTGGAACACAGGGACCACATTTTCGCGCTGCCTGGTTTACCCAAGGATGGTGGTGCTGGTGGTGTTATGATGTATTTATGTAGCACCAGCAATGTACCTGGTACTGAATGATAATTAATTAGAGACAGGCCCTTTTCCCAAGGGGCTTAAACTCCAAAAGAGACAACGGAAAAGGGAGTAAGCCTTGAGGTTGCTGTTTTAAGAAACCAGGCTGTCAATAGTCAAACCTCGTTATAAGAAAGCTTGCTTATAATCCTCCTTATAACAATTCAGACTCAAAGAACCATTTGTTTCAAATGTATATTGCCAGACCCTATTATAAAATCCATGATATGATGAGCATTTTCTTTGGTTCCATGGGGATTAATTATACGGTACCATCTATTACTGTGGAGCATTCCAGTGACATTATTTAGCAGCTTTTAAAGTTTTCAGTTCCCTAAGTTTGGGTGCCTTCAAACATGGAGAAAGCAGTAATTTGAGCCAATGGTAGACATTTCCATGTCCCAGAACAACAGTAAATTAATTATCTTGCAGGTTCAACCCTAGAATAAAGTAGAAATATGGAGGGCCGGGTATTTGACCAGTCAACAAATATTTGGTCAATTGACTAGTCAAATATTGTCCAATACATGTTAGTGTTTGACTAGTCAGCTGATCAAATTATTTGTTGGCTGGTCAAATCCCCAACCCTAGAAATACGACCATTTACTTATAACTGATCTGTATCAGTCAGATTGTATTAAGCAGTTGATGAAAGGAAGTAATAACCATACTACATAATTGTATAGGTATAAAAGAGTGGTTTTAGTCTTGACTGAGCACGTTTGGAATTAATGTATTCTATGACGTTGTCTTGTAAAAATAAGTCTTGCTGCCTTAAAACTAAAAACTTTCCTATGAAAGATGAAAAGGCCACCCCTGGCTGGGTCAGGTTGGGGAACAGAATAAACATTCCTGCCAATCGACACGACGAAAGATGAAAAGGGGGGGGGGGGGGGGAGATGAGGCCTTTGGTCACTGTGTCAATGTACATGTATCATTCTACCATAGCATTGTGAAAGTTGCTGGTAAAACTTTCCATTGGAAGTTTGGACTATAAAATTGCTTTTTGGTATCTGCTGTAGATAGAGGAAATAGCCTTCTGGCGTATGGCACGTTGTTGACAGTAGTGTAGATGATTGGAAATGAATGTTGGAGATTTTCCTTCTGGTTGCCATAGCTTTTAAGAGTCTGGATGGTGTGATCTGTTGCAACCTTAACTCACACTAACCAAAGGTTTTGTGTTAATTTTCTAAGTCACTTGTATGGTGATAATGTAAACTAGATTGCAGAGAGTCACACTTTTCCAAGAGTGACCACAGCTGAATTGCAGTTTCTGTAGTAATCTGTGCTGCATGGCCCTGACTGCCTCCTCAGATTGTGTTGTTGCACTGTAATGACATTACTGCTCCTTTTTGTTTTAGTTTTGTAGAATATTCTCAGTGCTGCTCTATCCTGGTTGCTCACGACTGCAGAAGAAAGCGTGATCATGCCTTGCTAAATAATAGTCTGGAGTCAGTTTGCTATAGAATAACTGTACCTGTATAAAATTATGAGATTCTGTTGTAGCCTTATCTAAATTTATAACAAAGCTGGTTTTCTCATGTGGACAAAAACATTAGTGCCTCGTGAGTGTGGCCCACTGGCTGGCCAATGCCAGCTTTAGCATTAACAAAACATTGGTTCAAATGATTGACAGTATCTCCTAAGATTCTGCTGTGAAGTCATAAGAGAAACATGCCTACATACTAGGTAGCACCATATCACTGGAGGGAAATGAAAGGGTGGAGGGAAATGAAAGTGAAAGAATTGACTCCTAACCTGGAAAGAGGTTAGGACTTGATTGGGGAGTGAAGGACTAGGGTTTGTGGTGTATGGAAATGGAATGGATGAGAAAACTTGGGTTGGAATCAGGCGCACACAGGATGGAGTAACTGGAAGTGAGAAATATGATGGAAGGATGGTAGCTGACACCAAGAGTGTCTGTGGGAAAGAGCTTTTTTTAAGGGCATTGGGACAAGTAAGGGAAGAATTGAATAAAGAGGACGAGATTCTCTCTGTCATTGAACCTCCCATAATGCCCAGAGATGCCCTGTGGAGTTGTGTTAGCATCTGCTATACTTGTAAGTATTACAGTCAGGAGAGAAATAACCTTGTCAAGACCATCCTAGCTTTCATTCATTGCCCTTGCTGATTTTTCTTGAGTTCTAGGACTCTGTGATTGACATGGACTTTCTTGTACTTTGCAGATATATAATAACTTAGCAAGATGAGCCGTCTAGGTATTAGTATAGTACAAATAACTAATAGACGGACTAAACGTTTACTTTCTGATCTCTGATCCAAGGGCACCTGTGCGCACCCCTACAAGTGCTTTCAGGCAAATATAGTAGTAACTTGGAAAAACATATTTTGTCTGAAAGCACTTGTAGGGGTGTGCACCGGTGCCCTGTTCCAAGGCACTAAGAACAAAACATGAATCGTATGCACGTGTACAGTGTGCACATGCAGGAGGGCCTGGGACAAGTCCCCTGCTTCTCAATCGTGCCATCACCAGAGCAGCCTCTCCTGGTCGCCGTGGGGTTGGGAGGCAGGGGACTTTCCCTGGGTCCCCTGAGTGTGTGCACTGTGTGCAAATGCAATTCAAATTTGGGTCTTACTGCACACATGCAGAACTTGAAGTGGGGCTAGGATTTCTAGTGTTGGTAAGTTACCTTCTCAGACCATGAATCAAGATGTAATTGAAATGGCACATGACCTGGAGAGTCGTATTAGGCGCAGCCACCGGGGCTCATGAACCCGGGGGTGGAGGCACACAAATGTAGAATGCATAAGATATGTGCACTGGAATGGAGTGTCCCAGTAGGGGGCCTATTCCGTCTTCTGCACCAGGTCCCATTCCCAACTAACTACACCCCTGTGAAGAGTAACACACATGTTCTTCCCGCTGCAATGCAGGAGTGGTGTAATCCTGATCGTGCATATGCAGAAGTGCAGCTGCTTTGTTGACAGTTCTTGCAGTGAGTTCTATAGAGTATTGTCAAAAACAAAAGTAAACAAATTTGAGTAATAACTTTTAAAATCTTTCCATGACACTGGAACCTACTGGTAACAACAGTGTATATTTTGCAGTCTGATTTTTTTTTTTAAAAAAATCAAGATGGCATCCTTTTGACGCATAGGGCCAACATTAAGGAAATATTAGTTCTCCCTGGGGGTCCTCCTGGACGGCCAGCCATAACAGTAGGGTAGATCCCGCCATCATCCAGTAGGAGGCAGACATAACGATTTTTGCACTCGGAGTCTCAGGGATCTTTCTTACCCCAGTTGTTTGTCTGCCTTCAAACTAGTAGGAAGCAGGCGAGCTGCATCCTTCAAGAGGAAAAAATCTTTGGCAGTGAAAATCAGGACTTGGATAACTCTAGGTGCCAGAGAAGGAGAAATTCCCCCCCCCTGTTCACCCTACCCCCTCACGGGGGGGTACAGAGCAGGATTCCAGGACCCTTCCCTTTTCCACGGGCAGGGGGGTCCCGAAGAGTGGGGGTAGCGCCTTACCTAGGAGGGGGCGCTGACCGAGCCGGGATCGCCCGACCCGCTAATAGCTGAGACTGAGACAGCCTTTACCACGGCAAGCAGCACGGCCCGGCTGGATCTGGAGCGCCCACTCAGGAACAGCAAAGCCTGGGATCAGGTAGGGAGCACGCTCCGGAGGGAGTTAAACGAAAGGGGGCTTTGAGGGGTCACTCCACCCTCCTCCCTCTCCTCATTTTCCCTTCCCCCATTCTCACTCCGGGAAAAAGGGGGAAGAACGGTCTCCGCCGCAAGCGGTGTCCGGGGGGGGGGGGGGATTCCCCGCTCGGCCGCTGCTTCACCCACTTCCAGGGGAGATCAGAGCCCTTCAGAGGAGTAGAGCAAGGGCGCTGGGCGCTAGGAGGCGGCCGCGGAGCCAGGCGCAGACGGCAAAGGGCTAGACGCCAAAATACCCTCCTCCCCTCCTTCCCCCAGCGGGGGGGGGGGTGCCTTCGCGCAGGCGCATAGGCTAAACATGCCAAAATCGTGCCTCCGCCCACTCATTGCCCGCCGAGGAGAAGGACAGACGCATAGTTCTCTGTCTCCCGGCGCGGCTAGGCCCGAGATTACCAGAACATCTTGCAGTGCCTTATAGAGAGGAAATGTCAGCCAAAAAGAGACACGCAGCGGGAGCAGTGGCAGCTTCAGAGGGGCAAGAGAGAACAGTAAGCCCACTGTGTTCCGCCCTCCCCCAGCTCCACCCCAGGACCCACACATGGAGGTCCTACAACAGATTCTGGCGGAGCTAAAGCGAAAGCGCTCACCCCAGAGAACAGAGGGCACAGTTTACAAGGGCCGCTCTAAGGGGGCTGGAAAGGGAAAGAACCCTAGACCCAAACGTCCCCGCAGGGTCACGAGACCCCTGGACTCCCCAGCCTCGGATGAGGAAAACTCAGAGGAGGTGAGGTCTGCCTCCTCCTCGGATGAGGGGGGGGCGCAGAAGAAGAAAGCAGCCTCTCAGACGCAGCAGGGAGACTTCTTCCCCCATACATACGGGAGGGGAAGAGGAAGAAGACAACCAAATTGTAGAAAGGGAAAATGAGGAGCTGGAATCAGGGGAGGAGCCAGCTTCCTCCTCCCCTGAAGAAGGGGAATTAGAGGAGGCTGATACTGAAGCTTCAAGTGACCCAGATAGACAATTCCCTATAAAATACAGGGACCAAATCTATGAACAGATAATCAGAGCCTTGCATCTGCAACAGAAAAAGGAGAAACATGCGTCGTCGGACTCCTCGGATGAGGAGGAGGGGGCAAGGGAGTACATCCCCAGAGCCAGAGCCAGGGACAGAGACGGGGATGGTGCTTGACAAAGCATACGAAAAAATCATAAAAAAGGAATGGCAACAGCCTAATAGACTGTTTAAACTGAACAACGCACAACACTCCCTATGCTCCTTGTCAAAAAAGGAGGCGCTACTAGCGATCCCAAAGGTAGATGCAGCTGGGGCCTCATTAGCAAGAAACTCTGTGTTCCCGACGGAGGGAGAGTGTTTCTCCCGAGATCCCACAGATAAAGGGATAGAATGTAATCTCAGAAGAAACTTTGAGGAATCAGCGGCAGTATTAAAAATGGCAACCATGACATCTTACTTTTCCAGGGCTCTCATGACCTGGATCAAGAGGGCCAGAGATCCTAAGGGGTCAATGAAAATGACCAGAATTTTATCCACCAGGATCCAGTTGGCGTACGCGTTCATTGCTGATTCGTCCATGGACATGATGCGCTGGACTGCTAGAGCAATGGCATCCAACGTCGCCTCTGGCTTCGTTCGTGGAAAGGAGACCCCACTGCAAAAAATACCCTGGTGGGGGGCTCATTCCAGGGATCAAAACTCTTCGGAGTGTGTCTGGACAAGGTGCTTACAGACGCCGCTGACAAATCAAAGAAACAGACACTGCAAAGCGTGGGTATCATGAAGAAAAATTTTCGTCCCTACAACGCATGCCAGAATCAGGGAAATTCCAGATGCCCATTCTTCCCAAACAGAGGGCATCAAAACAGATACAGAACTAGGTGCAACAAGCAGAAGGGAACAAATCCCAGAAACAAGCAACACCAGGGACAGGGGCGCAACAAGTCAGACTCATGACTACCAGGTCTCTCCGGACCAACACAGACTAGGGGGCAGGCTCCAGGACTTTGCTCAGACATGGATAAGTACCATTCAAGACTCCTGGGTCACACAGACGATCCAGATGGGATATTCCATAGAATTCGACCACTGCCCCCAGAGCTTCTATTCTGTCTCACCAAGGTCAAAAAACCCTGGCAATGTCCACGGAAATCAAGAGACTATTTTCAGTCGGGGCCATCGAACAGGTCCCTCTGAACGAACAGGGTTCCGGGCTATACTTGACTCTGTTCCTAGTCCCAAAGAAGTCAGACGAGTGGAGAGCCATTCTCGATTTAAAACGACTGAACAAATCCATCAGAATGAAAAAATTCAAGATGGAGACTCTGCAATCCATCAGGGTAGCTATAAACAGAGAGGAATGGTTAACATCACTAGACCTCAAGGAGGCCTACTTACACGTTCCAATATTAACGAACCACAGGCAATGGCTGAGATTCAGGTACGAACACCTACACTGGCAGTACAGGGCCCTCCCTTTTGATCTAGCCACGGCTCCCAAGACATTCACCAAAGTCTTTATCCCACTCATAGCGAATCTGCGAAAGGAGGGGATCAAGATTCATCCCTACCTGGACGACATACTAGTCCGATCACCGTCACACGACCAGGTGTTGAGAGACCCCCTCCAGGGTGATATCCTACCTGCAAGAACACGGGTTCATAATAAATTTCAAGGAAAGTCATCTGAACCCATCCCAATCCCTCGAACACCTGGGAGTGATAATAGACACTCGGACATACGAAATCTTCCTCAACCAACAGAGACGGCAGAACCTCCTAGGCCTTTATAAATCGAATAGTCTCGAAGCTAAAGTCCCGACTGAAGGAACTAGCCAGTCTCCTGGGTAGCATGATCTCATGCTTGGGAATTGTAAGATGGGCCAGATTTCACACCAGCCCCTTAGAGTCTCCTGAGGCCTTGGCAGGACCGTCTCACGCAAGGAGACAACCCCTGGGTGTTAGTACCAAAAATAGTCAAAACATCCTTCCAATGGTGGTCTCACAAGGGAGACTCAGTGCAGGGATCCCTCTGATGGACCCAGACAGAGTAACAATAACAACGGATGCGAGCCTTCGCAGATGGGGAGCGCACGCACAGAACAGAGTGGTTCAAGGAAAATGGTTGACATGGGAGAAGAGTCACCACATAAACTGGCTGGAATTGAGAGCAGCGTATCTGGCACTGAGGAAACTTGCCCCCTTGATCAAGGGAAAACCTGTGGCTGTTTACACAGACAACACCATGGCAAAAGCATATATAAACCACCAAGGAGGGTCGAGATCGGCAGCTCTTCATCAGCAGGCATCACTCCTGATCAGGTGGGCAGAAGAGAACGTGAAATCTGTCAGAGCTATACACATACTGGGCATAAAGAACACCCAAGCCGACTGGTTGAGCCGGGAGACTGGACCCAGGGGAATGGTCTCTACGTCCATCGACGTTCCAATCCATAGTCAGGTCATTCGGAATTCCGGTGATGGATCTATTCTCGTCTCCAACCAACACAAAAACAAAAAGATTCATGGCCAGGTTCCCGCATCCTCAGACAGAAGATTTGACGGCCTGAATCGGACGTGGCCGCAAGGCCTTCTGTATGCCTTTCCGCCCTTCCCTCTGATCCACAGAACAATAGCAAAAGCCAAGAGGGAGGTTGATTCTGGTGACTCCATACTGGCCTCGGCGACCATGGTTTGCAGATCTGCTAGAACTAACAATGGGAACTCCGCTCAGTCTACCTTTCAGACAGGACATTCTAGCACAGGGACTGATCCTTCACAGAGACCCTGTAGGCCTAAAACTAACAGCCTGGAGATTGAGAAGGAAGCGTTCAGAAAACTAGGTTACTCTCAACAGGTCCTACACACCATGCTCCAGTCTAGGCGACCAGCAGCCAAGCGCATTTATCAAAGTACATGGGCTTGCTTTGCGAGGTGGTGCCAAAAAAGGGGTCTGAGACCAGACAAAGCTTCTATTAAAGTAATTTTGGATTTTCTACAGACCGGCCTGGACAGGGGCTTAAAGCCCAATACCTTACAAAGACAGGTTGCAGCTATAGGTAGTGTAATAGGCACAGTGAGGGGGGAAAGGATTTCTAGACACCCACACATTGTACGTTTCCTCAGAGCAACGAGGATTATATCTCCTCCTGTTAGTCATCGTTTCCCTTCCTGGGACTTAAATTTACTACTTAAAGCATTGACTAACACCCCATTCGAACCTCTGGAGGAGGTATCCTTGTTTTTTCTTTCTTTAAAGATAGCCTTTTTAATAGGTATCACATCAGCTAGGAGAATTTCAGAGCTGAGAGCTCTGTCCATTGAACCTCACCTATGTTTGTTTAGGGAATCGTCCGTTTCCCTCAAACTTGACCCGTCCTTCCTTCCCAAAGTGAATTCTTTATTTCATAGGGAACAGGAAATAGTTCTCCCTTCTTTCTGCCCAAACCCATCTCATCCCAGAGAAAAAATTTGGCACACACTGGACGTTACTAGGGCTCTCAAGATATACTTGAAATGTACAGCCCCTTTTCAACAGTCTACAGCTCTGTTTGTATCCTACGGGGTACATAATAAAGGGAAGAAGGCCTCTAAGGCAGTCATAGCTCGTTGGTTAACACTATGCATCAAGGAGGCATATAGAGCTCGGGGGAAAATCCCCCCTGAAGGTATATTTGCCCATTCCTTAAGAGGGGCAGCAACTACACAAGCATTCAGGAATGCTGCTCCTTATGGAGAGATCTGTAAGGCGGCAACTTGGTCCTCTTTACATTCATTTACGAGGCACTACAAACTCCCCTTACATGAGTCAGCTGAAGCAGCATTTGGGAGAAGGGTACTACAGGCTGTTCTGTAAGCTAAATGGAGAACAGTTCAAGAGCCTCTCCATCTATCCCTACCCTTTATATTGAAATTCAGAAAAATTCTGAGGGACACCGCTTGGGAAAGTCCCTACTGTTATGGCTGGCCGTCCAGGAGGACCCCCAGGGAGAAAGGAAAATTGGGCACTTACCTCCTGAATTTTCCTTCTACTGGGGGTCCTCCTGGATGGCCAAACCCACCTGGAATGAAGAGCAATTCTGGGGGGGGTTAGATTCAAAGAATCTTTTAATTTTTATTTTTATTTTTTTAAAAAGGATTTTTGGTAGTATAAAGCTGGATTGACGGTTGCCTAGACTGTTACAAATTAAGAAGTGCATGGAAAGCAGGCACTAATGTTTTATTATTCTCACAGTAATCACATTGACTCTGTATTTAGTTATTTGTTGTTAATAGAAAGTTGTAAGACAGTTCAGAAGGCTGAGATAATCTGGAGTAAGGAAGATCCCTGAGACTCCCAAGTGCAAAAATCGTTATGTCTGCCTCCTACTGGATGATGGCGGGATCTACCCTACTGTTATGGCTGGCCGTCCAGGAGGACCCCCAGTAGAAGGAAAATTCAGGAGGTAAGTGCCCAATTTTCCTTTCTGTTTCCAGCTGTCACATTCTTCTATGTGGTTTGGGATGATTCTTAATACCTCTTTGGTCCCATTATTCTGTTAATTGGGAATAATACCCAGTTACATCACAGGGGAGAGGGCTGAGAGTTTAATGGTAGTACATTTCTTTACAATTCTTGGCTGAAAGGCAGTTCTCAAGATAAAGCAACTGGAAGGTTTCACGTTTGTATTGACTAGCTTAATTGGATTTGTGTTAATATATTTCAGGTCTCCTATGTTATTAGAGATGAGGTGGAGAAGTACAATCGCAATGGAGTAAATGCACTCCAGCTGGATCCAGCATTAAACAGACTCTTTACAGCAGGCAGAGATTCTATTATACGGATATGGAGTGTCAACCAGCACAAGGTAACCCAAGAATATAACTGAGTCTTCTGTTATGAAAAAAAGCTATTTTAAAATGTGGTGATCAGCAAAATGAATTAAGTTGCTCTCCTGGTAATGGTTTATAATTGACTTGTAATCAGGGTTGTAAAAATCCACTTGTCTGCTCATCTGCTGAGTACTCTCTTAGCTGGCGTGTGGATTTTCACACCCCTGTGGCACCCTTCCTTCCCCACTGCAAATCTCAACTTGGCAAGTAGTTTTTTTATGCCTAGCTGGTGAACTATATATTTTATAGCTCCCATTATAATGTTATGATGTTTTGCAGACCGATAAGACATGCTCCTCCCCCAAAGGGTTAAGTGTAATCAGAGGTTCCTGAACTGTAGGCCAAGATCCCAAGTGGATGGTGTCGCAGCTAAGGTGGCCAGATATGCAAATTTTAAGAGGACACTTGAGAAATACAGGTTGCAGCACCACATTGAAGCTAATGTAGTCCTGCAACCTGTATTTCTCAGAAGTGTCCTCTAAAATTTGCATATCTGGCCACCCTAGTTGTCACATCTCTGGATGGATGACAATTCTTTCATGTTTTTTGTTGCAGTCTGGGTTCACAGGATTATATTTGTCTCAAAATGGGGTCATGCAGGAAAATGTTTAGGGGACCACTGAGCTAAATTAAAAGAAGCAGATAAATGGTTTAGATGTGAGGTATAGAGGAGGAGAGGATGCGCATTGGAGCATGCGGAGTGCATCAAAGGCATTATCTTATAGTTGCAATGTACTTGTCTTAAGAATCTGCACTGCTTATGGAGCTTTTATTTGGCTTCAACAAAACAATGTTTACATTAACTTTCTATCTCAGTGCTGTGATTGATTTATGTTTTATTGCCTGTTTAAATTTTAGGCCTTGATCTTGCAAGTTTTTGAGTACCTTTGGCTCAGCATCTTGCATGATTAGTTTTTGAGCTCTTTTGGTCACAAGCCATTCAGTAGGTTGGTGTATTGCCTTGCACGTTTGTAATATAAATATCTTGGTGTGAAATTCAAATTTACTGTAGCATCTAAGGAAAACGATCTGTAGAATGTATCACACGGCTTCTTATTAAGGGCCAGGCCCTTCCCTCGCGTTGTTAAATAGTTGCCTTTACAAGCGGTCTTTTTCACTTCAGTGGGCAACTTCACAAGAGGGGGATGTTCACTTCAGTGGGGGATCACAAGCGGGCATAAATAACTTGCAGTAAAGTAAATGGGCTCTCATACAATTTATTCTTTAATTCTAGCAAGACCCTTACATAGCATCTATGGAACATCACACAGATTGGGTAAATGATATTGTACTCTGTTGCAATGGTAAAACATGTAAGTATTTCTTTACTTGTCATGGTAGTCTGTATAGGACAGAATGTTACACATGATTTTGCTACAGGTTGTGTATCTTTGCATGCATTTGTAAATATTCAGTGTGACTTTGGGGCTGCTAGTTTAGTTGCAGATGCTGATCTTGGGGTATGGAGGCACAGTTTTGTCACATTTATATAGATCAATCTCAGTTGATATTGCCCAATACAGTGTGTGTGTTGGGGGTGGGGGGAGGGTGTAGATAAATAATTGTGAACTGAACCCATGTCCATCCTGAAGGCCAGCAGGGAGAAGCTGTCTGCAGCTGACCGGGGTTGTCGGTACTTCACTTTGGAATGGCATGTTTTCAGGCAGCCTTAAATGTGCCACAGTCCAGCCTATGCTCAAGGATCAGATATTGGATTAAAACTCCCTAGCTAACTGTTGCACCATCTCCAACCTGCCCTTTTTGGGTGGTTGCCTGCCAGTTTCAGGCATGCCTGGATGCTTTCAGATTCCTGGATCCCTGATGGTCTGGTTTCCAACCAGGGTTTGGCACTGAGACATCACTTAACTGTGTTGTTATTATTACTATTATCAGTTCCAACCACTTTCTCCTTCCCTTCCGTTGAGGCTCACTCTATGCACCTCTACTGCCCCCTCCATCTCCGCGTCACTGTCTACCACCCTGGTGCGCGCGCTCTCTCTCGCGCTCTCGCTCTCTCAATTTGAGTCCTGGCTCACTTTCTTCCTCTCCAACGATACCCCTACTCTCATCCTCGGTGACTTCAACATTCATGTTGATGGCCCTTCCCAGCCCTCCATCTCTTGCTTCCTCTCACTAGCCTCCTCCTTCAACGTCCACCTTTGGACCAACTCCCCCACCCACGCTAATGGCCATTCTCTTGACCTTGTCTTCTCTAGGAACTGCTCTGTCTCTGATCTGTCCTTCGATCCTCATCCCATCTCTGACCGCTTCCTTGCCTCTTTCACTGTTCCCCTTCCTCTTTTCCTTCTCCACGCCCCTTCCGTGACCTGCAGGCCATTAACCCCCTGGACTTTGCCTCCTCTCTCTCCCCCCTTCTCCCCTCAGTCTTTTCCTCCTCCCCCCCAGATTCTGCCATTTCTGCTTTCAATGCCTCTCTCTCCACCACCCTTGACTCCCTTGCCCTCCTCTCCTCCCACCCTGCCGCTCCTACAACCCCCGTCCTTGGCTCACCCCCAGTATCCGCCACCTCCCCTCCTGCACCTGTGCTGCTGAATGCCTTTGACGCAAATCCCGCTCTCATGCTGACGTCCTTCACTTCACATTCTGTCTCTCCTCCCTTACTTCTGCTGTCTCCCTCACTAGACAGAATTACTATGGCTCCCGCATTGAGTCCTGTTCTCGGGACTCTCGCCACCTGTTCTCCACTTCTGACTCCCTCCTCAAGCCCCCCTGTCCTCCTCCTCCCTCTTCCCTTTCTGCTCAGAATCTTGCTTCCTCCTTCACCTCCAAGATAAACAAGATCTGCCTCGATATCGCTTCCCACTCCTCTCCTCTTCCTATCTCCTCCCCCTCCTTCTCTCCTGTCCTCCTTCCCTCCCACCTTCCTTGAGGAAATCTCCTCCCTGCTCTCCTCCTCCAACCCTTCCACTTGCCCCCTTGACCCCATCCACTCCTGCCTCCTGACCTCCATTGTTCCCACTGTCGCCCCTTCCCTCCTGCACATCATCAACCTCCCCTTCTCTACTGGCTCCTTCCCATCTGCCTTCAAGCACGCCACTGTCTCGCCTATCCTCAAAAAATCCACTCTTGACCCCTCTAGCTACCGTCCTGTCTCACTCCTTCCTTTTGCTTTCAAGCTTCTTGAACGTGTTTGTCTACTCCCACTGCCTCGACTTCCTTTCCGCCAACTCCTCCC
>QEPC01000046.1:1798611-1857519 GCA_003113815.1 Sphenodon punctatus | reverse complement strand
CCTTATCGATGGGGTCACCATCCTTCCTGTCCCCCAAGCCCGTAGCTTAGGCTTCATCTTTGACTCACCCCTTTCTTTTAAACCCTACATCGACTCTGTTGCCAAATCCTGTCACTTCTCCCTCCATAACATTGCTAAGATTAGTCCTCTTCTCTCTGTTTCCTCTGCCAAAACCCTTATTTATGCCCTGGTCATCTCTCGCCTTGATTACTGTAACCTCCTTCTCACTGGCCTCCCCCGCTCTCCCCTTTCTCCCCTTACCTCCATCCAAAACTCTGCTGCCAGGGTCATCCACCTCGCCCGTTGCTTCGATTACGTGCAGCCCCTCCTCTCCTCTCTTCACTAGCTCCCCCTTCCTGAATGAATCCTGCACAAAGCTCCTAGTCTTCACCTATAAAGTTCTTCACAACCTTGCTTCCCCCTACCTCTCTGTGCTAATTTCCCTCCGTATCCAGTCCGTGAACTCCGCTCCTCCTCTGTCCCCTGCCTCACCCTCCCACACCTCCCCTGCTCCCCTAACTGCCTTCGTCCCTTCTCCCTGCTGCCCCCCACACCTGGAACTCCCTCCCTGTCCACATCCGCCTCGCCCCCTCCCTTCATACCTTCAGATCCCTGCTCAAGACCCACCTCTTCTGCTCTGCCCTCCCCGACTTCTTGCTCGCCTCACCTAACTCCTGCTGATACCCTCCATCCAGTACAATCTGTTACCTAAGGTCTCTGTATTCATATCCTCACCACCTGGACCAACCAGCCATCATTCTTGATGTAACCAAGTCAAGCGTATGCACCTGGGACCTCTCATCCTCATGAATGTTATACTCCTTTTCTCTCCCTCTGTTCCACTTCCTTTGACACTCGGCGCTCTCTCTTTTTCATCTTATCCTGGCCTGGCAGTCTCAACCCCCATACACAGTGCCTGACCATGGTAGGGGACTGGATATGAGTGGGTTAATTGAGGTTGAATCCATGCGGGACTAATACCACATTCACACCCTGTGGCAGTGCAGTGGCGGCACTCCCGTGAACGAAAGACACAGCGGGAGGAAGTAGGCAGAGGTTGGCATAACTTCCAGTGCAAACAGGGTTTTGCCGCAACAGTGCTCATGAATGATAGGACTGGATTTTGAGCCCTGTCATTCACAAGCATTGTTGCGACAAAACCCTGTTCGCACTGGAAGTTATGCTGGCCTCCTCCTCCTTCTCCCGCTGTGTCTTTTGCTTGCAGGAATGCTGCTATCGCGCCGTCGTAAAGTGTGACTATGATATGAGTTAATGACTGTTGGCAGGTGCTGGCTGCTTTTACACAAGCGGAGGGATGCGGTGCGTTCAGCGCGCTTTCTGAAAAGCCCCATGGGGTGCGTTTAGACGCGCTGGAAGTAGCTGGCTACCATAGGAATCGCGGCTCGCGCAGTTGTCTTGACACAGAATTCATTTTTTTTAGAATTCATTTTTAACTGTATTTCTTAACATGAGCTGCCATATGGGTGGAATATAAATTGCAGTAATACATTTTTAGTAATATGTACTTTAAAATAAATTTTAAATAGCCAATATAAAAGAATATTTATTTATTTATTTATTTAATTCCATTTATATGCCGCCCCCTATGCCTACACCATCTCGGGGCGGCTTCCAACATAAAATAAACAATCACGATATAAAAATCCACACAGATATTTAAAACAATTTAAAAATACCCCCATATAAAAATTTAGCCCACCCTCCCCGCCTCCAAAGGCCTGGGAGAACAGCCATGTCTTGCAGGCCCGACGGAAGGCCAGCAGACTCGGGGCCAGTCGTGCTTCCTCTGGGAGGGAGTTCCACAGCCGGGGCCCAGCCACCGAGAACGCCCTCTCCATTGTAGCCCCCCACTTTACACGGGGGACCTCCAAGAAGGCGCCCCCGGTGGACCGGAGAGTCCGTCTTGAGTCACGGAGGGTGAGACGGTCCCTGAGTTTTCCAGGTCCAAGACGGTACAGGGCCTTATAGATCAATGTCAACACCTTGAACCTGACTTGGCACATTACAGGCAGCCAGTGCAGCGCACGGAGCACCAGTGTTATGTGCTCTCGTTGGCCCGTCCCCATTAGGAGACGGGCCGCTGCATTCTGCACTAGCTGCAATCTTGGGGCCAGCATCAAGGGAAGTCCCACGTAGAGCGCGTTACAGTAGTCCAGCCTTGAGGTGATGAAGGCATGGATCAAAGTGGCCAGGTCGGGTCTGGAGATATACGGGTGCAGCCTCCGCACCAGATACAGCTGGCAGAAAGCCGCCTTCGCCACCGCATCCACCTGTTAATCTATACGGAGACCCGCATCCAATAATACCCCTAGACTCCAAACCTGCTGAGCCACGGAGGGGGCACCACCTCCCCCGCCTGACCCACCACCATCACCTCTGTCTTATCAGGATTGAGTTTCAGCCTGCTTTGCCGTAGCTAACTCGCCCCGGCCTCCAAACACTGAGCTAGCATGGAGCCGGCAGGGCCTGGGTCAGCTGAAAAAGAGAGATAAAGGTATTTGAACTTTGAAAGGAAAAACTGGTGTGTGGTATATTCTGTTCTAACTTACTGTTTCTTTTACAGTAATATCTGCTTCTTCTGATACTACTGTTAAAGTATGGAATGCTCATAAGGGATTTTGCATGTCAACACTAAGGACACATAAGGTAAAAAGCATCTAATCATAGAAATAAATCAATTGCAATTAAATATAATTGCCACTCTAAAACAATATCCTAATACAAATAATGTATTTTAAAATATTGTTTCTTGGTTCCACATCATTATGCTGTTGTATATGTTTTATTGTAGGATTATGTGAAAGCCTTAGCATATGCAAAAGATAAAGAACTGGTAGCATCTGCTGGGCTGGACAGACAGATATTCCTCTGGGATGTAAATACTCTAACAGCACTGACTGCCTCAAATAACACTGTCACAAGTAAGTACACGGGGGGAAATTAAAGTATAGTGCATCTATTCTAGCAGTTTTTAACTTGAAATGTAATATTGGAGAAACAAGATTCATAAACATACCATCAAAGCTTCAATATAGCCTATACAATATTCATAAATGTATAATCGGATCTTCAGTGTGGCCTCAATGCAGCCTGTATAATACACACAAATCACAGAAACAAAGGTAATAGATATGTCATCAGATCTTCAATATAGCCAATGCTTTTCAACAATAAGAGTCTTCTTCCGGGCTTTTTCTTTTTATAGGATATACACAATCCCCAAAAGGCCTCATGAGAAAATTGCTCAATCACTTTTTCTAGCACATATTAGCCATAAGACAAGACCAACTAACAATTATGAAATCTGAAATAGAGACTAAATCTCTTCAAATACAAGTTCATTAAATGTACTGAGCCTCGTGCTTTTACTTCAGGAACTTTTTAGCTCCTCAACAACACAGTGGTTCCTGAAAGTACTAATGCTTATTTTGGGAATCCCCCCCCCCCCCTCTTGTTTACACTAAGATGGTCATGAATTCAGCTGGCCATTTAAAGCAGAGGTTGAAAAAAATACTAGATATCTACTAGGCAGCAACAGATGGAAAATGTGGAGGCAGGACAAGATGGTGATGGTGTGTTGGGGCAATGCTCTGGGGAAGCCCAACTGTTCTTCGTTACTGGGAAGGCCACTTTAATTTCTTCCAAGGGTGCTTTCTGAATACTGGTCTCTGTATGATTCATATGTGAAGATCTCTGACAATATGCCTCACTACCTTTGAAATGAGACGAGAGCTCTTTCTCTCTCCACCCAGCAGGCAGGTGGCTCTCAAGGGAGGAAAATTTCTCCTATTCTGCTCCCTCTTTCCTTCCTCTCACCTCTATGATAATATCAGCGACTGCCTCTTGTGCTGCTTTCACTGTCTGCACATCAGCAGTATGAGATTAACATGATTTTTGACAATTTCTCTCTTGCTCCAATAGTAGTAATGAAAACTTCCAGTTTTGTCAGACAGTAAGAATAAAAAAACCTAACAAATCTAAAAGCAACTGCAGATGCACCGATCTACCTGTCTGCACACAGACAACTGCAGTCTATGTTGGTTTACTGAACAATTATCTCCTCAACCATAAGGAGTAGGAACATTCCTAAAAGAAAGTTAGTTTTGCAGAAATAAATTACTTGGGTCCCTACAGTTACTAGACGGCTGGGGGGGAATACGAGGATTTGCTTCAAGCCATGTTTGAAAGGATTTGTGGATTGAAATGACTGCTACACGGCATACAGTTTTCACAAAGGTCTGATACTTTAAAGGTGAATGCATGCAGTTCTTGATGCTCGTTTGGAGTGGACAATCCATCCTTCCTCCAAGATGTTTAGAAGATGTTTAGATGTTTAATTCTGAGAGCCAGGCGATACCTGAGAGCATAGGTTGATAAAATAGTTGGATACTCTTTGTTTCCAATAATTTTTCTAAGAGCTGGTGACTTGCCATTTTAGACCTAGTTGAAGCTTGGAGGTTTATGGGGGCTAATCTTTGGATGGAGTTTGACTGATTCTCTGGAAAACATTTTTAAAATACCTAGTACATATGCATAGCAGCTACTCTAGAGCTTGCAAGAGTGCTAAATTTTAGACTTGTGTGATGTTAAACATGAGTTGATCTTGTTTTAAAGGAGTTATATGGGCAGGTTTGATCTTGCAGTGGGATCTTGCTGTGGGAGCCCAACGTTTCTGTGTATTTGGTACTCTGCTCCTTCAAAATAGGTTTAATGGAACACATACCATATAAAATGCCCTTGCAGTCCTCTGGTGATAGAATCCCTAATATTCTACAAAGCACTTCCTTGTTTTTGAGGGGAACTGCAAGCTCCCAGCCTCACCGCTACCAGAACACAGCAATGCTACCAGAGGAGTAAGAAAAAGGTGTTTAATATATAAAAGAAAATTGGCATTGGTGGATTGAAATTCCACTTCAGAAGTGTTTGTCTGTGCTCATAAGACAAGCCCCAGCTCTAGAAGAATCTGCTCCTGCAGCAGTCCTGAGAAGAGGCTGTAGATTGTACCATGATGTTCCTAGAACTGAGCTAGGGAGATGAGAGAGGTACTATGATTATACTGACTTTAAGACTATAGTTTTGATGCATGCCATACGTGGAGAGTTGAAGCTAAATGCCTGTGCAAAAAAGCATGCTGGCCCCCTTGATATGTTTGCAGGGTCTGTAGGTGGATCTGTGTCTTCCATAATGGTCTTCATTTGTACTCAAGCATTTGAGTACAACTGGCCATTGTACTCAAATGCTCATTCTATCATCTTCATAATCATAATGACTTAACAGTACTGCAAGTAATCAGGAATTGGAACATTTTTCTAAAAATAGATGAGCTAAACTTTACCTGGCTTAAGACAATGGTGGGGAACCTCAGGCCCAGGGGCCAAATACAGTCCCCAGCTAGCTTTCATTTGTCCCCTTTCCAGTTTCTGGATTTAGCCCCTGGACCCAGTTCCTACCCTGAGCACTAAAAGGCTGAGCTCAGGGTAAGGGAGCAGAGATGAAGGCATGCACACAAGCATAGAAGTTGGATCCATGGCACAGATCCATAATCTGGACCCTCCTCTTCCTGAGCTTACCCCTGCCTCCAACTTCTATGCGGCCCTCGGAGCTTGTACAAATTTTCCGAGTGACTCCTAGGAGGGAAAAGGTTCCACATTCCTGGCTTAAGATAATGCTGTGTGTTTCAATAGATTAGAGATGGCTAAACATATAGCAAAGTTATTCCAAGTGTACAGGAAATATTTTGACAGATGGGACAAGAAGCACCAACTTTAACCGTTATCTTGTTTTGCAATAGCTTCTTCCCTAAGTGGGAACAAAGACTCTATCTACAGCCTTGCAATGAATCAGATGGGAACAGTAATTGTATCAGGGTCCACCGAAAAGGTAAGCAGAGCGGGACAGAAATACTTTTTACATTCTCACTAAAATGGTTATTTCTAGACTTCAGAATGCGAAGTTTAAACTAATTCTGAATATCATTAGTCTTGCAATAAATATCCCCAACATATCATTACTGCTTGAATGTTGCTCAAATTAGAGAAGTGGGCGGAAGAGGAAAATATCTTGAGGGACGAACAAAATGGATTTAGATCTGGTAGTTGAACCACTGATCATTGCTTTGTTATCTCACATCTGGTTAATCAATATCTGGCCTCTCAGAAGGCCTTGTATGCGGCCTTTATAGACCTGAGGTCAGCATTTAACTTGATACCTAGGGAGCGATTGTGGCAAAAATTGGCTGCCACTTCCTGGCAGCCAGTTTTGAAATGAAAAATTGAAACTTTTTTCATTTATTCCATAAAAGAAATTCCATTTATTTCATGGAATAAATGAAAAACATTTATTCCATGGATAAACGTTTACTATTTTTGATCCCGGGCTTATATTCTGAAACCTCCCTGAGTGTCAGATTTTGAATCAAGCAACCGTGCATTATCCGATTCAGTTAGAACAGCTAGGGGAGTAAAACAAGGTTGCGTACTATTCCCATGTTATTCAGCATGTATGTGAACAACTCATTTGGGGAATTGACTGTATCCACCAACCATCCACCGACGTTAGGTGGTACCCAAGTGGCATATCCGCTTTATGTGGATGATGCCATGCTGCCGTCAGTCACTCAAGTGGACCTCTGTAGGCAACTGAAGTCATTTGCCACTTATTGTCATCGGAGCATATTAAAAATTAATTACGATAAAACAAAGGTTTTGGTCTTTTCTAAAAGAAAGCAGCCTTATAGATGGCCATAATATTGAACCGGGTCGCATATTTTGTTGTTTAGGTTTGATCTTTTGGCCACGTGGGGAGTTGGCCAGCCCATCCACAGACGGTGGTAGAACAGGCAAATTTGACCGTTTCATCTCTGCTTTGTTTTTTCAGGTCCAGGGGAGGATATTTGGTCTTCCCAGCTATTAAGGTGTTCTCGGCCAAGAATTTGGCACAGTTGTTGTACGGTGCCCAAATTTGGGCCATGGATAAGAGCAAACCATTTGAGGTTGTTCAGGCCATATTCCTCAGATCTCTAATAGCTGCCCCTCTATGTGTCCCCAGTTGTGCTATCCAAATAGCATGTGGGCTCACCCCCATAGTTTTGGTGTGGAGCTTGGTTTTGGGATTTTGGTTGCAACTTCAGTTCAGCCTGGCTTCTGCCCCTCTTCCTCAGTTGGTCTTAAGAGACAATTTTCCTGGCCATTGGAATTCCACAGCTCTGTTGAAAGGACAGACTTGAGGCTATTCGATGGCTGCCCTTGCTCCGCTGGGCCTTAAAGCAGCTAAAAAATTACTTGACCAGCATTTACTGGATATGGCCCGGCAATTTGACTTGGTAGAGGTTAAATCCTCTAAGTCTCTTGGGCACCATCCAGTCATAATGAACCCATCACTAGTAGTAATGCCATATTTAAATTACATTACAGGTCTCAAGGGGAGGAGATTATTTACAGCCCCTAGATTTACTTCATTTCCATTGGCATTATTGGAAGGGCAATTTAAGTGGACTCCTTTTAGCCATCGTTTTTGTCCCTATAATTCAGACTCGGTTGAAACCCTTGCATATCTACTATTGGATTGTAATATCCATGAGGTAGCCCAGAACAGGATAATTACTCCATTGTGTGTAGATACCCAGGTAGGTCAAGAGGATTTTTTATCCACCTCTTGCTGTCAGATGCTTCTCGTATTAGAACAAAGGTGATAAAATTCTTATTGATTGTTATGGATAAAAAGATGAATAATTCTGGGCTTCTGAATAATTTTCCTTATATTAAGATGCACTTGTTGGTCCAGCATGGGATTATGGATCTATGACATGTATGGGGTTTTGTATCTTGTGTTCTCCACTTTATCTGACTATGGTTGTTACAGATGGACAAATTTTGTGTATATTGTCTTTACATTTTTATGTATCTTTTGTAGTGACCTTGACAGCTGAGCAATAAAGGCTTATTGATTGATTGATACTGCTTGAATGTGAACTACTCAAGTGATTTAGATAACCTAGTATTTTGTGTACTTTACATCATAGGAATCATGAAGAGCGCTCATAATACAAAATGTACTTAAACCACTTTTGTGGAATTCTTCATGAGAAGGGAGATTTCAGAGATCAGGCTTTCCTTATTGTATACTTAGCATGCATGAACAGATTTTATTTTGGCTTTAACAGGTTTTAAGGGTATGGGATCCAAGGACTTGTGCAAAGTTAATGAAACTTAAAGGGCACACAGACAACGTAAAAGCTTTGCTTTTGAACAGAGATGGCACACAGGTATGCATTTTCATTGGAAACCAATTTCTTATCAAGCTTATACTTCTAAAGTTGTACTTATGTCTAATACAGTACGGTTCTCCCTCTGCACTTTGTCTTTTTAAAGAATATTGTTTACAAAATTAGTCTTTCTACTTTAGATCAAACCAACATTAAAATAAGAATTTGCACATGCAATATTGTGTGTGTGTAAGGAATGTGCAGAAGGCACCCCTACCATTTTTGTTTTAGCTTTTGCTTTTGTTTACAAAAAAACCACACCCTTTTTTAGGGGGGTGGGTGGATTGTAGACAACCCGCCATTCTTTTTTTATTGAATTTTTTTTTAAAATAAAAAATCACTGCATGATCATTCTGCGCATGCACAGTCGTTTTCCAGAATGGTGCAGACTGGCTGCCCTTTTCCAAAATGGCACTGACACTGCCAGCGCCATTTTGGAAAAAGGCTATACATGCGCAGAACGGCCCTGCAGCCATTTTGCATATGCAAGTGATTTTAATAAATAAATATTTTAAAAATAAAAAT
Source organism: Sphenodon punctatus (assembly GCA_003113815.1). Classification (NCBI taxonomy): domain Eukaryota; kingdom Metazoa; phylum Chordata; class Lepidosauria; order Sphenodontia; family Sphenodontidae; genus Sphenodon; species Sphenodon punctatus. The sequence continues at coordinate 1,848,710 of QEPC01000046.1, read as the reverse complement.
GGTTGAAAGCAAATTAGTCATTTGCTTATTCATCCATTTTCGTATCTTTAGTAACTAAAACAAATATGCACTGTCGCGTGTGCGCGCGTGCGTGTAAAATATGACTATTCTGTAAGACAGCAGTTGTATGAGGGGGGAGGAATAAAGAGCAAGGATGAAGAAACTAGGTTTAAGGTAGTAATTGGACTCGGAGACAGAAATGTTCAGTTTAAGAATACGCTATGGGGTTCAACAGAGAGAGCAACTTTCTAGCAAGTATAGACCATCTGCTGTGAGCACCACACATGCATAGTAGACTACTATCCTTAATGCCTCAGACATGGTCAATCATGGCACAGAGATTCATGCCACTCCTGAAAGCAGCGTGCTAGACCAACATCAGATACCTATTCATCCAGACCTGTAGTGATGTAGGAATTCCTCATTTTAGCAGAAGGTCTCTTCCATTCTGTCTTCCACAGCGAGGTACAATGCAGGTATGTGTTGCATCTCCTGTGATTCACCTTCAAGGAGGTGGAGACAGAGCCCAAGCTGCAACCACAAATCAAATTTTATTGGGTCACAGTTATTGTGGATGTAAGGAAGGACAAATATTTTTGTGTATCTACAAATGGAGTTGTTATTGCTACTTTCCCATTACTGTGCACATTTGTGACCAGAAACTGAAGTAACTTCTTTTAAAAAAAAGAAACCTTGGCAAATATATTGTGGGAAGTAAATGGACTTCCATTTTGCATTAACTATTTTGCACCTTGAAAAACAATACAATGGAGTTCTGTTGAGTTTTGTGTGGCTTCTATAAAAATTTGACTTTAGAAAGTCCTCTTATTCAGAGTAAAATAAATGGGGAAGTGTAAGTTTAACTCAAGTGCTACTTTACCCTCCTAGCTAAAAGTTCCTTTCTCAAACGAATGGTTTCTTGGTGGCGTGTGGTTACAATATAATAGTATTGTAATCATAGTGCCAAGAATCATTAATTCGCTCAAAGGTACTGATACTTTTAGCTAGGTAGGCATACTCTATCTCCCTTAAAATTCTAGTTGTCAGATTGCAAAATTTGATACATCCAATTCAGGAAGCAATACATGTGTCAGACTTGGGACTGTGGAAAATATACTACAACTTGGCCAGAAATTTGAGTTATGCAAGTTTGGTTTAAGTGGATTTCAATGTATAAATTAACTAGTGGGGCTTGGGGAAAGAAATTAGTACTGTTGCCATCCAAGCTTCTGCTAACATGACCTTAGGACTTTTAAAGTAGTTTTTGTTGGCAACCTTAGGACTTTTTAAGTAGTTTTTGTTGGCAGAGTCATTAGAGATCTGCAAAAGCAATCTCACTTTTTCCTGCATCATGTTTACATACAACTTCCGTTGCACAGTGTCTTTCAGGCAGTTCTGATGGAACTATCCGTTTGTGGTCCCTTGGCCAGCAAAGGTGTATAGCCACGTACAGAGTTCATGATGAAGGCGTGTGGGCTCTTCAGGTCAATGAAGCCTTCACTCATGTTTATTCGGGAGGAAGAGACAGAAAAATTTATTGTACAGATTTACGAAATCCTGATATTCGTGTGCTCATCTGTGAAGAAAAGGCACCAGTTCTTAAGGTAATTTATATATTTGTCGTTGCTTAAAATTTGAGTCATCTTTTAGTAGCTTCCACAATGCGAGGCGGTCATCAGAATGATTTAATTTTAAGGTCTAATATCTCTCAGTATGTCAGGGTTGAAATCCTGTGGAGTGCTATAAATGTGTGTGTGTGTATAATATATAAAATGTATCCAGTACTTTGCTGTCAAATATTTCTTTTAAAACATCTTGATATATAAAATCTAGTTTTTTTTTTTTTCAGTATTTGATATTTCTACATGCTTAACTTTGGGCACAATCCTCATTTGTCCAATGTTAGTAATGCAATCATGAAGCTTCCTTTTTTGTGGACAAGCAAACGTATTAGCAGTTTGTGAAAAGATTGCCACCCAAGAAAACATCCCATCAGGCTCACATTGGGTGAAAACAGACATGATGCTAACCACCCTTGGTGGTCATTTATGCATGTTTCAGGGCTCCATAGGGCACCAATACAGCCCTGCAACATGCATAAATAACCACCAAGGGTGGTTAGCGTCATGTCTGTTTTCACCCATTGCCTAGGAGAGAATGACATCCGCACATACGCTTTGCAGGCAGGATGCAAATTTCACATTAGTCTTCTCTAGTACAGGGACCATTAGCACGTTTCACCTGGTCAGAACATGGGTAAAATGACCAGAGCCCCGGGATGGCAGCTGGCTTTGCATTCATAAAACTTGTTTGGAACAAACACCCCTCCCTGCAAAAGTAACCGTGCTGGGACATTCTTCGTAGGTAACGCAAGCCTGATAGTGCATTCCCCTGGGTGTGGGAATCTTTTTACAAACTGCTAATCTACCTGCTTGCCCACGTCAAAGGGAACTCTGCACACACATTACTACCACTGAACAAGTGAGGATGACACCCAACGTCTAAAAGGTGTTTAGAGATTAAATACTTCTAGTGGAAATAGAGATAAAATGAAAATGCTAGCTGAATTATCTTTTATACTTGCATTTTCATCAGTAAATGCTGTAATGTAATCCTCTTTATGGAATGTATCTGGTAAAGGCTGCAGGTTAATGGTGAGCAAAAAGCTCCGTTAGAAGAAAATTGAGCTCTAGTCTCTTAAGTGGTTTTTGTGGTTTCATTATTCAGATGGAACTAGATCGATCAGCTGATCCTCCTCCAGCTATTTGGGTTGCAACAACTAAATCATCTGTGCATAAATGGGTAAGATCGTTAGTACACGTGTAATTTATATGGCTGAAACTAAGTTTAGTATTTAATAGCTTTGTCTGGGGGACTGGTCTTCCACTGATAAAGTGGACTCCATGGATCTTTTGTTCTATTATTATTATTATTATTATTATTTATTAGCAAGCATTTATATAGCGCCGGCAATGTGCCTGGTGCTTTACTTGGTGCAGGAAGTCAGGGAGGGCAGAGCGGAAGAGATGGATCTTGAGGAGGGATTTGAAGGTACAAAGGAAGGGGGCGAGGCGGATGTGGGCAGGGAGGGAGTTCCAGGCATGGGGGACAGCTAGGGAGAAGGGATGAAGGCGAATCTTAGCAATGTTATGGAGGGAGAAGTGACAGGATTTGGCAACAGAATCGATGTACGGTTTAAAAGAAAGGGGTGAGTCAAAGATGAAGCCTAAACTATGGGCTTGGGGGACGGGAAGGATGGGGACCCCCCCATCGATGAGGATCAACAGGGAAAAAGGAGAGAAAGGATGGGGGGGGGGATAAGGAGTTCAGTTTTAGCCATGTTGAGTTTGAGTTGACGTTGAGACATCCAGGTAGAGAGGTCAGAGACACAGCTGGTGAGAGAGCTTGAATAGATGGAGAGAGAGGGGAGAGTAGAGAGCCAGTAGAGGTGAGTAGAGCCAGTAGAGAGGGAGAGGTTGATGATGTGCAGGAGGGAAGGGGCAACAGTGGGAACAATGGAGGTCAGGAGGTGGGAGGGGATGGGGGCAAGGGGAAGGGTTGGAGGAGGAGAGCAGGCAGGATATTTCCTCAAGGGAGGTGGGAGGCAAGGAGGACAGGAGGAAGTAGGAAGAGGAGAGGAGTGGGAAGCGATTTCGAGGCGGATCTTGTCTATCTTGGAGATGAAGAAGGAAGCAAGATCCTGAGCAGAAAGGGAGGAGGAGGACAGGGGGGGCTTGAGAAGGGAGTCAAAGGTGGAGAACAGGCGATGAGGGTCCTGAGAACAGAACTCCATGTGGGAGGCGTGGTAATTCTGTTTAGCGAGGGAGACAGCAGAAGTAAGGGAGGAGAGACAGAATTTGAAGTGAAGGAAGTCCGGGAAGAAGAGTGGGATTTGCACTAAAGGCGTTCAGCAGCACGGGTGCAGGAGCGGAGGTGGAGGATACTGAGGGTGAGCCAAGGATGGGGGTTGTGGGAGTGGACAGGGTGGGAGGAGAGGGGTGCAAGGGAGTCAAGGGTGGTGGAGAGAGAGGCATTGAAAGCAGAAATGGCAGAATCAGGGGAGGAGGCGGAGGCGAAGACTGAGGGGAGAATTGGGGAGAGAGAGGAGGCAAAGTCCAGGGGGTTAATGGTCTGCAGGTCACGGAAGGGACGTGGAGAAGGAAAAGAAGGGGGACAGTGGGAGACATTGAAAGAGGCAAGGAAGTGGCCAGAGATGGGATGAGAATCGAAGGAGAGATCAGAGACAGAGCAGTTCCTAGAGAAGATGAGGTCAAGAGAATGGCCATTAGCGTGGGTGGGGGAGTTGGTCTGAAGGTGGAGGTTGAAGGAGGAAGCTAGTGAGAGGAAGTGAAAGTTGGAGGGCTGGGAAGAATGTTCAAGTCACTGAGGATGAGAGTGGGGGTATCATCAGAGAGGAAGAAAGTGAGCCAGGACTCCCAATTCAGAGAGAAAGGAAGAGAGAGAGCCAGGGGGATGGTAGATGACAGTGACGCAGAGATGGTGGTGGGGGGAGTAGAGGCGCACAGAGTGATCCTCGAAGGGAAGGAGAGAGAAGGGGGGGAGGAGAAAGTGGTTGGAATTGACAGGAGTTAGTGAGGAGGAGGCCCACACCACCATCCTGGCCTTCGGGGCGTGGCTGGTGAGAAAAGAAGAGACCCCCAAAGGAGAGGGTAGCTGGGGTGACAGAGTCGGAGGGGGAGATCCAAGTTTCAGTAAGGGCAAGGAGCTGGAGGGAGTGGGAGAGGAAGTGATCGTGGATGTAGGGGGCTTTATTGGCAGAGGAGCGACAGTTCCAAAGGGAGCAGGAGAATGGGAGTTGATCAGCAGGAAGGCAGGGAATGGGGATAAGATTGGGAGAAAGGGGGCAGTGGGGCACGCGAGAGATAGGGATGGTGCGGGAGGAGCAGGAGGGGAAAGGTAGCCAAGGGGGAGGAGGAAGTGAGAGGAGGTTGGCGAGAAGTGATGGGCAGGGAGGGAGGAGCCGGGGGGGGAAAGTAGAGGGAGGAAGAGATGAGGGGAGAAGGAGGGAGAGGGAAGGCGAGAGATTAGGGCAGGCATGATGGTGGGGAGGATAGGTAATAGAGAAGAGACAGAGAAGAACGAGGTGGAGCGTGGCTGACCTACTGGCCACCAAGGAGCCACCTGGTGGTAGCAGTACCCTTAGTTTACCCTTAGCTAATAGATCTTTTATATAAAAGATCTATTAAACAACAAAAGATCTTTAAAACAACAAAAAGTTGATCAATGAACAGATGACATTAAGTAGTAATTAATGATTTCCCTGGTTCCAAAAAAGCAGGCTTTACATATTCTTTTAAAAAATCTATCCAAGGAAATTTGAATTGTCGGAACTGGCGATTGTTTTTTCATAATGAGACTTATGTTCATAGCTTTTAATGATCTCTGCCAATTATGATCATGTTACTTTTCCTTTCTTAGACTTTGAAGGGAATTCATAATTTCAGAGCCTCTGGGGACTATGAAAATGATTGTACCAATCCTATTACACCCCTTTGCACACAACCTGACCAAGTTATTAAAGGTAAACCACCAATGAGTGTTGGCAGCAAGTGTTGTAGGAGAGGAAGTAAGCTTAGCAAAACCCATTGAAGCCTAATGGGCATTTTCTGTTGTCTTCAGTTGACTGTTACCAACCTCCTGCTTACTGAAAATGGTAGGGATCTGCAATATAAAATGTGCATTACAATATGTGAACCTTTAAAAGGAAGAACAGAAAATACCATTCAAAGCATTTAAAAACTATTTCTCTTTAACCTACTGTGGGTTGGTTGCTCCGTTTCTAGATATAACTATTTTAAAAAAAAACTTTTTAATTAAAAAAAAATATGGCACTTTCTAATTTAGGCAAACTATGCCACTGTACAAAAGCCTTTAGGGTTATCAACTGCCTGGAGAACCCATGTTTTGTGCCTAAATACTCATGTTGGTCCTAACAATTCAGTTCACCTAAAAGGATGTCCAGAATCTGAATAGCCTTAATCCTCTTTTCTTGTTTTTATATATTTAAATCATTTTAATGATACCATACTACATCACTGCATTGGAATTTTCTCAAATCTGTTTTGAACTACAATATGCTGATTTTTTTCATGTAAAGATGTGTACGCAGCTGTTAGATCTCTGTTTAATGGAAATAACTAAAGCATATGCAACAGGCGATCATTTTTTTATATGCAGTAAACTCTACTGAAAACTTTTTCAGCTTTAAGTTTCTAGTTCTGACGACATTCTAAATTTTCCTTCCATGTTTTTTGTTGTTGTTGTTTTAATCTACTGAAGAGTGGAAGAAAGATTTTCCTTGACTCAAAGGGCCATGAATCAGCTTGTTGCTGCATTTTCTGAGGTCTTGTTTTCTGTTGGGAAATTGGATTCTATCCTAAAACAAGCCATTGCTCTTACTTACGTAGATATTACATGTGCATGTGCACATTTATTGGGGCTGATCCCATGCCCCGTGCAGCGCTGCGCAGAGCATGGCATGCACACAAACATCATGTACCCTGTGGTACCCGTGCAAACCGTACGACTGCATGCAGGGGCTTGGGATCGGCCCAGCTTTCTACTAAAGTTATTTTGAGTCTTTCAAACAGTAGCTGTTGGGGATATCACTCAAACATTATTATATAGAAGCAGTTTTGGTGCAAGGTTGTGTTGTAAATACTCTAAATATTCCATTACAAATAAAATCTTTCAATATATTTGGCTCCACTTGTAGGCAGTTAAAACACTCTGCACTCAACAGAAGGGTGGGTGGAAGCATGATTGTCACGTTAAGTATTATGGCTACACTAGTGACACCTGTAAAGATAGTGGTAGGAGATTTCATTAACACCGGTCAGTGAAGCTGAGGAATAGGCCTATGTTCAGAAGTATGTTTTGGGTTTGTATTTAAATGAAACACTGATGCTGATTCTCTTCTTTTATATCTTCCAGGGGGTGCTAGTATTATTCATTGCCACATTCTTAATGACAAGAGACACATATTAACCAAAGATACAAATAATACTGTGGCATACTGGGATGTATTGAAGGTAAGTGTAAAAATTTGTGGTGATAGATTTCTTGTGTTCTCTCGACCTTTGTAACTTGTCTGTGTATATGAAATACTAATTATAGAAAATAATTCCCCACTGTACTTCAGAATACAATGCAAATATTTTGAATATATCTCATGGTGATTATTCCCTTCTGTTACCTCATTCATAATTTTTTTTGCAAATGCGTTCCCTATGGAAAAACGAGCCGAGCACTTTAAAATTGCATTGGGGGGAGGGAGAAGAATGGAGCAAAGAACACTCATAGATGAGCAGTACAACTTAGATGGCAGTGTGCACCCTGATGCCTTTGTGTATGTGAATGCTTCAAAGAGTCTACCAATTTCTAAAGGCATGGAATTTTCTGGACAAACAAAGGCATATGAAACTAGTACCTGTGAAAACGGGTATACCACCTGATGAATGTCTGGTACCCGAATCAACCCGACAACATCAGGTAACTATCGGGACCCAATGTCCCAGAATGTCGACTTTCCTACTGTAGAACTCTGTTTCTGAATTGGGGATTAGAGCTGCAGCTCTGAAAGTCTAATTTTCCCCCCCATCTGAATTGTAGTTCAAAGCAGCCCATGTCTAGCTAGCTCTAAGGCAGAGATTCTCAAATAATGGCAGGGCTCCAGGTGTGGCCACACCATCTGCAGGTGGGGTTGCAGTCTCAGGTGATACTTGACAGGGCTTACGTGTCTTTGCCATATGGGGATCGCAGAGTTATATTTAAGTCTCAAAATGGGGTTACAGGGAAAAGCTGGAAACCACTGCTCTAGGACAGGGTCTCGTGTTCACTGCGTTTTCCCCATTGCCTCCAATTGGGGGGGGGGGGCAGAGGGACAAGGGTCCTTGATCTAGGGAAAGGTTGTTTGTTTGCTTTCCAAAGTAAAGCTGTTGTCCTCCCCATCCAATAAACTCAGTAATGGCATCAAGCTGTCAAGAAAACTAAAAGAAGCTACTTAAGTTCTTCCTCCTTTTAAGAAACAGTCAAATCTACAGCTGGGTAGATTAGTCTTGCAGAGACAGTAAACAGAATATATCTGTCAAAATAATTTTTATGAAAGTTGAAGATTTTTAATAGTGGAAGTAACAATATTCGGTAGTAAGTAATTTCTGTATATTTTCTTGTATTCTGGCACACAGGCATGTAAAGTTGAAGACCTTGGGAAGGTAGACTTCGATGAAGAGATTAAGAAAAGATTTAAGATGGTGTATGTGCCAAACTGGTTCTCAGTAGATTTAAAAACTGGGGTAAGGCACAACTTACATTCTGCGACCTAGAGTATTTTGGCATTCCATGACAAATATTTATAAGTTTAGTTTTTAAGCAAATCCTTAACCTTCTGTGACCAGGTAAACGTTTGGTTTTATGTTTTTTTTTTAAAAGTGTGAGATTTTCCATTATCTGGTAAATGATATAATTTAAAATGGCATGTTTTAAGACTAAGAATTCTGGAAATATATAAAAGAAACTATAACTATATAAGGATTTTCTTTTATGGTGGTAACATGGTCTGTTAAACTAATACATCTAATTACTAATACAGTAAAAGCTGGTAAATGAAGCGTCAGTGACATCAGACTTTGCCATGCTTTGTAACTGAAGCTTAGTATATGTGTTGTAAACAAGAAACTTGTAGGTTATGCTGACCATCCAATATTCATATTGTATTCCTCCCAATGATCTTCTTTTGACAGATGTTGACAATTACCTTAGATGAGAGTGACTGCTTTGCAGCTTGGGTCTCCGCAAAAGATGCTGGGTTTAGCAGTTCAGATGGATCTGATCCAAAATGTGAGTGTTAATTGACATCAGTATTTCACTAAAGTAACCCAGAGGCCCAGTACATCTGCTACTGTGTTTGACTAATTTTAATGTTCCAAATTCAATGAACTATAATTTCAGTGGACTCTCAACTACTTCTTGGGAGGGCTAGGGGGACAAAACCTAGCGAAGTTCAGTCTTGTCCTGTTCGTTTGGACTAGTTTCAGTTGGTGTCACCCACTGATTTAACGATGTGCTTGGAGCAGTGTGGGCAGCCAGTTGTAAATAAGCTCCATGCCTGTCCTGGTTGATGAAAGCCAGCTGGGAGAGACTGGGACCTCTGCTGGATGGGATTGTCAGTGCCTCCCTTGGGGAGGGCAGGTTACTAGATCCCCATAAAACGGCAATTTTCCAGCCCTGCTCAAAAAAAGTCACCTGATGCTGACTCCTTGGACAGCTATCGCCCCTTCTCTAACTTTTCTTTTTTAGGAAAGGCTATTTAGCGAGTGGTCACCAGGCAGCTTCAGGGGCATCTTAATGCTATTCGATTCCTGGATCCATGTCAGTCTGACTCTTACCCTGGTTCTACCACTGAGACTGTGCATGTGGCGTTGGTGTGGGGGTGGCTTACGATAAAATCATATAAATATAAAACCACATTCCCACCCAACTTAAAAATATAAAAAACACAAAACCCTCCCATAACTCCCCACCACATAACCATCCTCACCCGTCCCCTCCACCAAATGCCTGGTGGAACAGCCAGGTCTTACACAAGCGACGAAAGGTCAACAGGTCCGGGTCCAGGTGAGTCTCCTCCGGGAGGGAGTTCCACAGCCGAGGTGTAGCTACCGAGAACGCCCTCTCCATAGTGGCCCCCCGATTGACTTAAGGGGACATCCAGGAAGGTGCCCTCAACAGACAGCAGGGGTCGATCCAGGGCCCAGGGCGTGATGCGATCCCGCAAATAGGATGGGCTGAGGCCATGTAGGGCTTTAAAGGCACGAACCAACACCTTGAATTGAGCCCGGGAAGAAAAGAGGCAGCCAGTGCAGAAGATGGAGCACCAGTGTAATGTGCTCCCGACGACCCCACCCCATAAGGAGCCGGGCCGCCACATTCTGCACCAGCTGTAACCGCCGGACCGTCGCCAAGGGCAGCCCCGCGTAGAGCGTGTTGCAGTAGTCCAGCCTTGAGGTAACAAAAGCATGAATGATGGTGGCCAGGTCAGAGTCTGAGAGGTAATGCCGAAGCCGCCGAAACACATGTAACTGGCGGAAGGCCCCCCTCGTCACCGCCTCCACCTGGACATCCAAGCGGAGCCAGGAATCAAGGAACCCCCCCAGGCTCTGCACCTGGGATACCAGTGGAGGACAAACCCCGTAAATGATGGAAGATGTCCCACCTGCCGCTCTCCCCACCAGCATTACCTTCGTCTTGTCAGGATTCAGCTTCAGTCAGCTCTGCCTCATCCAGTGCCCCACAGCCATCAAACACTGGGAAAGCACAGAGACTACTGGGCCTGGGTCTGAAGAAAATGAGAGGTACAGCTGAGTGTCATCAGCATATTGATGGCAACTCACTCTGCACCATCTCACCCAATGGCTGCATGTACATATTGAACAGGAGCGGGGACAGAATGGAACCTTGCGGGACACCACACGAGGTCACGAGGAGAAGATGACTCCTCTCCTAACACTACCCGTTGGATCCTACTGGCTAGGTAGGAATGGAACCATTGTAGAACCGTTCTGCCTAATCCTGCCCAGTCCTGTAAGCGAGTCACCAACAACCTGTGATCAACTGTGTCAAAAGCTGCTGAGAGATCTAATAGAACCGGTAGAGTTGAACGTCCCTGGTCCATCTCCCAGCGCAAGTCATCAACCAAGGCCATAAGCGCAGTCTCTGTCCCATACTCTGGGCGAAAGCCAGACTGGGAGAGATCTAGAAAGCTGTGGCTATCTAGGTGCACCTGAAGCTGCTGGGTCACCACCCACTCAATAACCTTCCCTAAAAGGGAAAGGTTAGAGAGTGGCTGATAGCTGGTGAGCGAGACAACGTCAAGTGATGGTTTCTTGAGCAGAGGCCTCATAACAGCCTCTTTAAAAGGACTGGTGAGGTTGCAGCTCGTCTGCATACGCTCCCAGCATCCTCGGCTGTCATCGCTCGAGGACACCACGACTCTCCTGGGGCTTGGCCTTCCTGCCGCCCCAAGCTCCACCGACCAGCGGGCCGAAAAGCGCGCGCCTAAAGGCGCGCGCCTTACAGGTACTTTTCTCCATTTCTTTTCTACTGTACTTCCCCCTCCTATCTTACTCACTAACATGTCTGCCCTATTTTCTCGCCTTTTCTTTCCCTCCTCTCCTTCTCCTCTTCCTGTCCATCTTTTTCTTCCTCTACTTTTCTCCTCCCAGCTTCTTCCTCCCCCCAACCGATCACCACTCTCTAACCTCCCCCATACATCCTTTGCTCCCTTGGCTACTTTCTCTCATTGCTCCCCTTCCACTCCTGTCTCTAGCCTTCCTCGATGCTCCCCTTCTCCCAATCTTATCCCTATTCCTCCTGTCTCTAGCCTACCACGACGCTCCCCTTCTCCCAATCTTATCCCTATTCCTTGCCTCCCCCCTCATCAACTACCATTTTTCTGCTCCCTCTGGAACTGTCGCTCATCTATCAGTAAAGCTCCCTATATCCATGATCTTTTCCTCTCTCGCTCCCTCCAGCTCCTTGCCCTTACTGAAACTTGGATCACTCCCTCGGACTCTGTCACGCCTGCTACCCTCTCCTGTGGGGGTCTCTCCTTCTCTCACCAACCCCGCCCTGAAGGACGGGGTGGTGGGGTGGGCCTCCTTCTTGCTAAATCCTGTCAGTTCCAACCAATTTCTCCTCCCCCCTCTCTCTCCTTCCATACCTTTGAGGCTCACTCCGTGCGCCTCTACTCCCCCCTCCATCTACGTGTTGCTGTCATCTACCGTCCCCCTGGTCCTCTCTCTTCCTTTCTTTCTGACTTTGAGTCCTGGCTCACTTTCTTCCTCTCTGTTGATATCCCCACTCTCATCCTTGGTGACTTCAACATTCATGTTGATGACCCATCTCAGCCCTCAGTCTCTCGCTTCCTCTCCCTAGCCTCCTCCTTCAACCTCCACCTTTGGACCAACTCCCCCACCCATACTAATGGCCATTCTCTTGATCTTGTCCTCTCTAGAAACTGCTCTGTCGCTGATCTCTCCTTCGATCCTCATCCTATATCAGACCACTTCCTTGCCTCTTTCAACATTTCCCACTGTCCCCCCTCCTCTTCCCCTTCTCTACGCCCCTTCCGTGACCTTCAAGCTATTGATCCCCTGGACTTTGCCTCCTCTCTCTCTCCCCTTCTTCCTACAGTCTTCTCTTCCTCCTCCCCTGACTCCGCTGTCTCTGCTCTCAACGCCTCTCTCTCCTCCACACTTGACTCCCATGCCCCTCTCTCTTCCCGCCCTGCCTTCTCCCACAACCCCCGTCCTTGGCTCACCCCTAGTATCCGCCACCTCCGTTCTTGCACTCGTGCTGCTGAACGACTCTGGCGCAAATCCCATTCTCACGCTGACTTCCTTCACTTCAAATTCTGTCTCTCCACCCTTACTTCTGCTATCTCCCTTGCTAGACAACACTACTATGCCTCCCGCATTGAGTCCTGTTCTCGGGACCCTCGCCGCCTGTTCTCTACCTTTGACTCCCTCCTCAAGCCTCCCTGTCCTCCCCCTCCTTCTTCCCTTTCTGCTCAGGATCTTGCCTCCTTCTTCACCTCCAAGATAGACAAGATCCGCCTCGACATCGCTTCCCACTCCTCTCTTCCCACTCCCACCCCTCTCCCTCCTCCCCCTCCTTCTCTCATGTCCTCCTTCTCCCCTGCCTCCCTTAAGGAAATCTCCTCTCTGCTCTCCTCCTCCAACCCTTCCACTTGCCCCCTTGATCCCATTCCTTCCCGCCTCCTCACCTCCATTACTCCCACTGTCGCCCCTTCCTTCCTGCACATCATCAACCTCTCCCTCTCTACTGGCTCTTTCCCTTCTGCCTTCAAACATGCCACAGTCTCTCCTATTCTCAAAAAGTCCACTCTTGACCCCTCTGACCCTTCTAGCTATCGTCCTGTCTCACTCCTTCCTTTTGCTTCCAAGCTGCTTGAACGTGTTGTCTACTCCCGCTGCCTTGACTTCCTATCCTCCAACTCCTCCCTTGACCCCCTCCAATCTGGCTTCCGCCCCCTTCATTCTACTGAAACTGCTCTCGCTAAGATCACCAACGATCTTCTGGTGGCTAAATCTAAACGTCTCTATTCCATTCTTGTCCTCCTTGATCTCTCTGCTGCCTTCGATACTGTTGACCACTCACTCTTGCTGGATTCCCTTCACTCCCTTGGCTTTTGTGGCTCTGTCCATAACTGGTTCTCCTCCTACCTCTCTGACCGCTCCTTTAATGTGTCTCTCTCCAACTCCGCCTCCTCCTCCTTCCCCCTCTCAGTTGGTGTTCCTCAAGGCTCTGTTCTTGGCCCTCTCCTCTTCTCGATCTATACCTCATCCTTAGGCAAACTCATTGCCTCCCATGGCTTCCAATACCACCTCTATGCTGATGACACTCAACTCTATCTCTCTACTCCCTCTCTCTCTCCCTCTGTTCAAGCTCGTCTCATCAACTGTCTCTCTGACATCTCTACCTGGATGTCTCAACGTCAACTCAAACTCAACATGGCTAAAACTGAACTCCTTATCTTCCCCCCTCATCCTTCCTCTCCTTCCTCACTGTCAATAACTATTGATGGAGTCACCATCCTGCCTGTCCCCCAAGCCCGTAGCCTAGGCTTCATCTTTGACTCAGCCCTTTCTTTTAAACCCTACATTGACTCTGTTGCTAAATCCTGTCGCTTCTCCCTCCATAACATTGCTAAGATTCGCCCTTTTCTCTCTGTCTCGTCTGCCAAAACTCTTGTTCATGCTCTGGTCATCTCTCGCCTCGATTACTGTAACCTCCTTCTCACTGGCCTTCCCCGGTCTCACCTTTCTCCCCTCATCTCTGTCCAAAACTCTGCTGCCAGGGTCATCTACCTCGCCAGTCGCTTCGACCATGTGCAGCCCCTCCTCTCTTCGCTTCACTGGCTTCCCCTTCCTGAACGAATCCTGCACAAGCTCCTAGTCTTCACCTATAAAGCTCTTCACAACCTTGCTCCCCCCTACCTCTCTGCACTTATCGCCCTCCATACTCCAGCCCGTGCACTTCGCTCCTCCTCTGTCCCTTCTCTCACCCTTCCACGCCTTCCCTGCTCCCCTAAGCGCCTTCGTCCCTTCTCACTTGCTGCCCCCCATGCCTGGAACTCCCTCCCTGTCCACATCCGCCTTGCCCCCTCCCTTCATACCTTCAAATCTCTCCTTAAAACTCACCTCTTTCGCTCTGCTCTGTCTGACTCTTTATCCTGCTGAGCCACTATTCCTATACCTACGATCGGTTTACCCTTATCCTTGCAACATGGACCTGCCTGCTGTCATTCTCATCGTAACCAAGCCAAGTACGTGCACTTGAGACCTCGCATCTTCATGAATGTTAGACCCCTTGTCTCTCCCTCTGTTCCCCTTCCTAAGTCTCTCCCCCAGCTCCTGTCTCTCAGATTGTAAGCCCTAGGGGCAGGGACCGTGTCTATTTTATTACTTTGTAAAGTGCCAGGTACACTGCTGGCGCTATATAAATGTTTGTTAATAATAATAATAATAATAAAACATTTCAGCACTCTGCCCTCCCGAAGGGAGGCGTTGATCACCTGCCAGCAGCGGCCCTAACGTCTCCCAGCAGACTTTCACCAAACAGGATGGGCATGGATTCAGTTCAGAACAGGTGGTCCTAACAGACCCCAGAACATCCTCTGCACCTCCTGAAACAGATCCCACGAAACCAGGCCAGATGGGACTTCTGCAGCCTCTGGCTCTCCTCCCTCTGCACAACACCAAAAACCGTGGTGAATCCAAGCGATCTTATCTACTAAGTAGTTGACAGACATGTCACAGTGGGCCCTGGAAGATTCCACGTCCAGGCAGAGGGAGGCTGGACTGACCAGCCCCCGCACCACCCGGAACAGCTCCACCGAATGGGACTTTGCAGTTCCTATGAGGGCAGGAAAGAATTCCTTCTTTGCTGCCCTCATTGCCACGGCATAGGCTAGTAAACTGACTCGATGCCGCAACATATCGGATTCAGCCCAAGAATGGTGCCACTGTCGCTCTAACCACCGTCCTTCCCGCTTCAAACACCGCAGTCCCTCAGTAAACAAAGGTAACCTGCAGTGCTGAAACTGAGGAAGCAGACGCCTTGGAGCTGTCCAGTCGGTGGCCTCTGTCAGCAAGATGTTCCAAGCCAGAAAAAGGTCCTTGGCCAAATGGCCATCGAAATCAGAGGATAATTCCCCAGAGCCATCCAGAACTGATTCAGTTCCATCAGTCGCTGGGGGCAAACCATTCGAATAGGCTCTGCACCTTTCAGGGGCAGACGTGTGCCGGGAGTCTGGCTTGGAGGGGGTAAAGATCCGTCCATGACAACGGCATTGTTAACACCTCCCCCATCAACGGATCCCCCACCTCAGGGCCAGTGCAGAACACCAGGTTGAGAATATATCCCACTATGTGTCAGGCTGATGGCCATTTGGGACATGTCTATGGCTGGCATGGCAGCCATGAACTCGCACTCTGCCCCCGCAAGAGCAGCACTGGCGTGGATATTGAAGTCCCCCAGGACAAAGGCCCTCGGGGACTGCAACACCACTCCTGATGCCAGTTCAGCTAGAGCGGAGAGGGACACTGCCGGACAGGATACCAGCAGCATCCCTAATCTGTCCACTGCCAAATCAATCACAAGATGAAGGGCCTCGATCTCCGGCATCACCTGCCCTGGGTACCTCTTCACAGTCCAAGACTCCCTACAAACAATGACTACCCCACCCCTCAAGCGTTGGCTGATGCTGCACGGAGTATCTGGCAGGAACATGGTCTGCCAAGATAGGCCTGGATTCCATGTCCAGCCAGGTCTCCATCAAATAAACAAGGTCGGCAGCCTGATCCAAGAGCGACTCATGGATCGTTGATGACTTGTTAGCCACCAACCTTGCGTTTAACAGCAAAAGCGTTGGCCCAAGAGCTCTCTGGTCTCCAAAATGTTCCAGTGAGGCGACTCCTGAAAGGTCTCCCAGCCCTGGCCCTCAATCAGCCCTGCAGGAAGCAAGCAGGCAGGCAGGCGGCACAAAGGCGAGCCCAGCAGCAGCGGTCCTGAGATAGATGGCAAATTGTATCCTGCTGATCTCTTTAGATCTTTCAGTGGTGTTTGATACAGTTGACCGTGAGGTGCTTTGAGTGGTTCTGCTCATTCCTGTCAGGTCTCAGCAGGTGGTGATGAGCGATTGTTCATTGTCCTCCCGTTCCCCTCTCTTGTGGAGTCCTACAGGGTTCCATCTTGTCTCCCCTCTTGTTCAACATGTACCTAAGGCCCCTGGATGAAATTGTGCATAGATGTGGGTTTCGTTGCCATCAATATGCAGACGACATCCAAATCTATTTATCTTTTTCATCCAACTCAGGCTCTGCACTCTCGGTGGTTCCTCAGTGCCTGGCTGCCATTGGTTGGATGCAGGTGTGCTAACTGAAGTTGAATCCAGACACGACTGAAGTGATTATGGCTGGCTGGCCCTGTATCCTGGTGGGGATTGAGACTCCCATCATTGATGGGGTCCAGTCTCCTCTAGTTACTCAGGTTTGCGGCGTGGGGGTGCTCCTGGATCCTGAGCTGCGTCTGAAATACCAGATTGCGGCCGTGGCCAGGAGTACCTTTCACGAACACCATCTGGTGAGAAGACTGTGTCCTTTTCTTTCAGATATCTATCTGGCCACTGTCCTCCATGCCTTCAGTACCTCAAAGCTGGACTACTGAAATGTGCTCTATGTGGGACTGCCCTTGAAAGTGGATTGGGAAGCTGAAGCCCCGTGCAGAACTCAGTGGCCCACCTCTTCACAGGGTGGGTCACTGGGAGCACATTACACCAGTGCTTAAGAGTCTGTAGTGGCTGCCAATACTGTTCTGGGCCCAATTCAAGGTGCTGGGTTTGACCTACAAAGCCCTAAATGGCTTGGGCCCTACATATGTAAATGACCACCTTCCTCCTTATGTCCCTTCATGATCCCTAAGATTAGCCGAGAGTACCCTCTTGCAAGTTCCATCATTGGCCTGGGTCTATACGGTCTGAGCTCGCAGACAAGCGTGCTTGGTGGCTGCTCCACAACTTCAGACCTCATTCTCCTTGGAGATTTATCTAAGCCCTACCTTGTGCATCTTTCAAAGGCAGTGTAAGACCTGTTTATTCGACCAGGCTTTCAACAAGCAGGGGTGGAGTCGGGTGGGTGGGTGTCTTTTATTGTTTTATGGATTTTGCTTTTATGCAATGTTTTTATGCAAGCCACCCCAAGCCTTTGGAGATAGGGCAGAGTAAAAATCCAAATAAATAAATAAAATCTGCCATGTGAATTCGCAGGACTTATTCATTGGCGTGCCTCGTAATAGCCATTTTGTGTGTGGATTTATTTCATTTGGATTTAATACCTTAAGAAGGAAAACTACTATTGCTAGACTAAAAAGATTTATTTAATCTGGAACTTGGATAATACACTACTTCCACAGCTTAAAACAAGCTTAAATATGTGGCATTATTGAAAAATTGGCCGCTTCTGCATGGATTGAAAAACTAGTCTTCAATCTGTGAAAAGCTCCATGTGTACCTAATTGCAGGATTGAGGCCTCGGTTTTTAAAAACTGCTTTTCAGGAAAAGTTTCTTTTGTACCGATTCCTTGAGCTTCAGATCAGGCTTGAACTGTTTAATCTACATAATTAACTCTTACACTAACTAGCTCTGAATGAAAATGAGAAACAGTAACTTTTCCTTTTCTAAACTTGCTGTATGTAAATATAAAGTATTATTTCACTTTTTCTTCTCCCCCTCCCCTCCTTCTATATTTGTATGACAACTTACAGTGAACCTTGGAGGGCTTTTACTACAAGCTCTTTTAGAGTATTGGCCTAGAACACACATCAATCCAATGGATGAAGAGGAGAATGAGATAAATCATGGTTAGTGTTTTTCTGTACGGTGAAGCCGAGTCCTTTCAGACTGACCACATTAAAAACATGTCAGGGAGCCCGTGTAAAAATTGCTGGGCAGTCTCAACTGGTAATTGGCTGTGATTCTGATGGGAATGACTTCTGTTGGATGCACATTTGCCTTTGGCGAGGGGGAAGGGGGTGGGTGGGGGGTTGGGTAAGGGTGGGGAATTTATATTGTTTTTATCTCTGCCATAGGTTGTTTTAATGATTTTGTTATGATTGAATNCTGCCATAGGTTGTTTTAATGATTTTGTTATGATTGAATTTTATATGTTGTTGAGCCACCCCGAGCTGTGAAAGCAGGAGGGAGCGGCAAATAAATCCAACAAATAAATAAATGTTGAGAACAGACTCTTGTCTTCAGAAGTGAACTGCAAAGGAAAACCAAACATTTATCAGGCTTGAGCTCAAGTGTAGAATTATTGAAATGGCAAGCAAGACAGGAGGAGAGTAGAAGTCCGTGTTAGGTAATGCAGGCAAAGATGACCAACTTGTTTAAAATCACCATCTGTGAAATCAGGGTAAGCTTGTTTTAATCTGGATATAAATCAATATTATGTCAATATCATGTGGCCTTTTCCCCCCAGTAGTGAACGGTGAGCAGGAGAACAGAGTGCAGAAAGGAAATGGATACTTTCAAGTGCCACCACATACACCAGTTATCTTTGGTGAAGCTGGAGGACGCACATTGTTCAGGTACAAAAATTCAGAGAATGCAACGTGACTGATCAGGTTGTTTTCAGCTCTTGGTTTCATTAAGAATCAAAATGTCAGAAAAGCAATGTTAATCAAAGAAAGCATTGATTGTCAAAGGAATCTAATTTTGAGTATCTACATTCCAAAATAGGTCTTTGCATTTTTACTGGGTCATGAATTGTACAGTAGCTCTCACAAACAATGTATGAATTCTAATGTTGACAGCATTTCCGATACACACCTCTTTAGATCAATCCACTCCAAGATTGATCCACTTTCATCCTGAATCAGTCTCTGTATCTTCTCAAGCTGTCCTATAGCATGTTTTGCTATAAAACGTATCCCTTATAGTTGTGCTGCACCGAATAGTAAAAAAAAAATTCTCAAGAGTTTCCGAGGATCACCTCCAAGTGTTAAGCACAGCCAAATACTCAATACTTGGTAAAACAAAACCGAGTACCAAGTCCCCTTATATAGGGCAGGAAACGCCCCATATGTTGCTCATTCACAAATTTACCGAGTACCGAGCCGATTCCTCAGTAAATCGGTACTCAGTAAAACCAAGTCGATACCAGGATGCTTGGCAAAAATCAAATAATTTCGAATACAGAGTTTCAGCACTACTTATCATGCTGTGGCAGCACTGGCTTGCAGGTGGTGGCTTTTATTTTGATCACTGCACTTTGGCCACTGTCTAGGGCAGTGCTTGCTGATTCTGCAAGAATTTATTCATGGCCCTAGAAAACTGGATGGAATGTGGCCTTTTAAAAATCATTTTGTTTTATCTCCTTTTATGCCAAATTTCATCATGACTTTAGCAGTTTGAGATGTCAGCTGCTAGGTATGGAGATGAATTCCAGTTGCCTTATCAAGCATTGTTAATCTCTGCTAATTTTACAATATTGGATCATAAACCTATTGCTGATTTCTCAGTGTAGTACTAGTTAGGTTTTTTTTCTTTCAGCCTTCCAGAGCTCAACGTAGGAAGTCCTGAACGTATGGCCAGTGTAACTTGAATCCCCAGACCATTCAAGTAAATTAAGAAACCTCATCCCTACATTTCTTACCAGCCCCCAGTGATTGTCTGATCCATATTGGCAGACTGTTCAGCATACGTAAAGTTCTGCTTACGTTAATAAGGCTGTGCACAGTGACAAGGACCCAGATAAATCAACTCAGACTATTAATCTCTAATTTTAGCTTTAAAAACTAAGTTCAGAATATGAAAAAATATTTAAATTGGATTCTTCTAACACTGTAATTTAGCCTTTACTCATGATTGAAAACTTTTGATTTATTACCAATTTTTATATAACCTGTAATATTTCAATGTTTGATAGATTTTATAATGTTACAGATATTGACAACCTAAATGTGATCACTCATGAAACTCCTCTCTTTGTATTCAGGTTATTATGTCGGGATTCAGGCGGTGAAACCGAATCTATGCTCCTTAATGAAACTGTGCCACAATGGGTAATTGACATCACAGTGGATGTAAGTGTCCAGTCTGCCTAGTGTGTAGACGTTGTTCTTTTTACAGGTGAACTGCAATGGAGTTGGACCAGTTTCTGCTACCACTAGTAACGTGCTGAGTGCCCCAAACTAAATGGGGCATGCAGAACACTGGGAGAAAACAGACATAATGCTAACTCCACTTTAACATTTCTTATGCATGTTGCAGGACTGCATTGAGGTCCTGTGCAGCCTTGCAACATGCATAAGAAATGTTAAAGCGGTGTTAGTGTTATGTCTGTTTTCACCCACTGTTGGCTCAAAAAACTCCTCCTTTGGTCATATAAAGCATGATGACTTTTGTAACTTCCAATAAGTGTGTGCTTAAAAATATAGGAGTAAGTGAAAAAAAATTTGTACTCTTATTACTGCATGCTCTGATGGCATCCTGATCCTGTTGAAACCGATTGCAACTGATGCATCAAGACTAAGTAAAAGGATAACTCTGTGCATCCCACTAGCCCAGTCTATCCCAATAGTTGATCTCAGTGGTTATGTGTTAGAGAGAATCTCATTTATTTAGCATATGGGTTGAATGAATGCTTAAACTTTTTCAGTTGGATAAATGAAGTACTCATTCCCCTTTCTGTGTGTTCTCCTCTTTTTACCTTCCCCTTTTTAAATACTTTTAAATGGATTTTATGTTGTTTTATTGTATGTTGTAAAGCACTCCAAGTGCCATGTGGTGGGGGAGAGCTATAGAATTATTAATTATAATAATAATATTTGTGATATCAGTTGTTACTAAATGGAATTCTTTGCTTTTGCTTCTTTTTAGAAAAACATGCCCAAATTCAATAAGATTCCCTTCTACCTCCAACCTCATTCATCTTCAGGGGCAAAAACCTTAAAAAAGTAAGTAACGTCAGTATTTTGGATTTAAATAAATAACAAGTTTTATTGTACAAAATACTATAAAGATAAGTATTTGAGAAGCTAAATCTGGTGTCTAAAATTAACTACTTTCAACAGAGATCGATTGTCGGCTAGCGATATGCTTCAGGTCAGGAAAGTGATGGAACATGTTTATGAGAAAATTATAAACCTTGATAACGAATCCCAGACAACTAGCTCCTCCAATAATGAGAAAGCTGGAGAACAAGAAAAAGAGGAGGACATTGCTGTGTTAGCGGAGGAAAAAATTGAACTCTTGTGCCAGGACCAGGTAAGTAGACCCAAGAACTCATAGAGGTCTTTAAGCAAATTAATGATGACAAACAACAGACTTTTGTGACCCTCTTAAAAAGCGTTTGATTCATTTTAGAACTGCTAACTGTATACAGAGAGGCCAAGGAGTGGAGGTTGGGGAAAATTGATTTGCCTTTGTGAAGTAACTTTCTAACAGTAAAACTTGAATTTCTAACGTTTAGTTTAAAGGAAACTGTTTTAGAACAAATCATGTAAAGCACATTTTAGAAGGATCGCAAAAATTTTTTTTGTAGTCACCCATCTTTTTGTTTAAAGAATCAAAACAGATCCTAGAGTTTTGTGCCTCCAAAGAGGAAACAGTTCAGCCCAGCCAATCCTCAAAACTCTTATTCAGCATAATGGTTCTCTTAATTATATCCTGCCAAACCCAGATTAAGTTTCAGCGCTTTCATAGAAAAATTGCATTTAGGTTACACTATCCAGCGATGTGCTCTGAGAGCTATGTTATAATGTTACGGCAGAGTACACAACTTTTCTCCCCCCGCTGCAGACAGTCCTCCGGCTGGGTAGTACTACCTTGACCGGCAGGCAGCAGAAGAATAGAAACTTTTGTGCGCATACGTGTACTGCGCCGCCACCTCCTACTCCCCAGTTCGTTCTTCTGCCTGACACCAGCAGGTTGGATCTTCGTAAGCTCCGGGAGAAGACTCGGAGTGTTCTTTCAGGCCGCACGGGGTTTTCAAGGGGAGCATTGGTGTGCAGCCTCGCCGCTGCGACGGCTTGTTCCTCCCCTTTGCCACCTCCCACGCCGCTGACTGGGATGTAGGAGGAGCCCGCAGGGCGCCGCGCTTAAGCCCGGCTGTTCGGGACAGGAAGGATCGGGCTTGCTCCTCCGTGGCGCAGCCGTCCTCTGCCGCTGCAGCAGCACGGTTGAGAAAAGACTTGGCCAGCTATTCCTCCCAGAGGAAAAGAGGAAAACCGAGGCCCCGTTCTCTCCCTCACGACAGTGACGGGAGAGCGGGCTCACGAGAGAGAGAGAGAGAGAGAGGAGAGGGAGCTACAAAATGGAGGTAAGAAAGGGGGTGAAAGCTCTTAGATCACATTGCTCCTCTCCTCGTCCCCTCATATCTCCCCTCCTCTGTCCTCTCATAAGAGGACTATAATCGTGGGAGGAAGCTCTCTCCACCACTCACCCCCTGCTCCTCTCCAGAGGAAAGCAGCCTTACAGCCCTTGTTATGTTGGCAGGTCTCAAGCGGCGTCCCTACAAGGTCCCCTCAGAAGAACTCCCCCCAGCAGCCGCAAGCCACTTCTCAACCTCAGCCCACTCAGCCTCAGGTCTCCCAGGCAGACGGGCTGGCACAGTTGAACACAACCATGGCCAAGATGGTTGAATCCATCTCCTGGCTGTGCGAAAAGCAGGGCAGAAAAAGGGGCCCCAGGCCTTCTCAGGCAAGATCCCCCATAGCCAAAAAAAGGAGGGAAAAAGGAGAGAGCAGCAAAACTCGCCCACCAGGGTGCGCAAGTTCCCTCCATTTAGGCTTGCCTCAATCCTCACCCAGTGGCTCTGAGGATTTTCGTGGACATTCAGCCTCTGACATCCTGCAATCAGACATGGACTCCGATTCCTCTTACTCAGAGGAAGAGGAGGGAGAGTGGCAGGAGCCAGCACAACCCAATAGGGAGCAGGATAGACATTTTCCCCTATCATTTAGGGAGGAGTTAATGGAACAGGTCATAAAAACCTTACAGATTGAGGGAAAACCTTCTAAGGCTAAATCATCCGAATCTGAGGAGGAGGATGATAGACAGCTCCTTCCATCTGCCTTAGGTAGGGATCACGGTGTCCCCTTAGACAAGGCATTCGAGAAGCTCTTGATCTCAGAATGGAAGGCCCCAGCAAAGACAGCGAGACTGAATAAGTCACAGGAGACGCTCTACAGGTTCTCCAGGAGGAAGGAGTACCTGTTTAAATCCCCTAAGGTGGATGCAGCGGCTGCCTCCTTAGCAAGACAGACGGTGTTCCCAACAGAGGGTGATTGTTACCTGAAGGACCCTTCAGATAGGGCAATGGAAGGCGTTCTTAGGAAGGCCTTTGAGGCAAACTCCACGGCTATTAGGATTAACATCCTAGCGTCATACGTAGCCAGGGCATCTATGGCATGGTTGCAGGAGATGCAGTCACCGTCGGCGACAGAGAAGAGGGCAAAAACCCTGTCAGCAAGGGTGGTTCGCTTTGATGACGGATGCCACTACAGACGCACTGGCCTGGTCTGCCAGGGCAGCGGGTCTGGAGATCATGGCTAGACGTAGAGTGTGGCTCAGGACCTGGATGGGGGACAACACAGCTAAGAACCTGCTGGTGTCTAGTTCCTATAAAGGGCACAAGCTCTTTGGGACTTGCCTGGACAAGGTCCTAGAGGATGCAAATGATAGAAATAAGAAAAAGACACTGCAGCAACGGGGGGTAAAGAAAAAGCCCTTTCGCACCCCCTATTTTTGTTTTCGAAACTCCCAGTATTCAAATACATTCCCCTCAGGGCAGAAAAGAGGCCAGTTTCACGACAAGGACTGGCACAGGCAGAGTTTTCGCTTCAGGGGCCAATACCAGCGGAGACGAGAACGAGGTAAGCCACAAGAGCAGGCTGGCCCATCCTCAGCCAAGCAGGCATGACTGTCTGAGAGGGGAGGGAATAGGAGGACGTCTGTCAGATTTCGTGGAAATCTGGATAGAGTCCATATCAGACCAGTGGGTCCTCCAAATCATAACGTAAGGTTACAGACTGGAGTTCTTCCAAAAACCAAGGAGCCACTTCATCCCCTCTCCCCTGTCAAAAAAACATCAGAAGACAATAGCCATGTCAGCAGAGATAGAAAGATTAGCCTCCATGGGGGCGATAGAGAGAGTTCCGGAAGAGCAAAAGGGATGCGGCCTCTACTCTATAATTTTCCTGGTGCCAAAGAGGACGGGGGAATGGAGGGCAGTCCTGGATCTCAAGAGGTTGAACCAGTGGGTCTCACCCAAGAGATTCAAGATGGAGACGGTCTCCTCTATCTGTCAAAATCTCTCCAAGGGGGATTGGCTAGCCTCATTGGACCTAAGAGAGGCTTACCTCCATATTCCTGTCCACCTGACCTACAGGAAATGGCTCCGTTTTGCCATCAACACACACTGGCAGTACAGGGCTCTTCCTTTCGACCTCTCATCAGCGCCCCGGACATTCTCCAAAACGCTGGTGACACTTATAGCGAATCTTCGCAGGGAAGGGATACATGTATTCCCTTACCTCGATGATCTGTTGGTCAAGGCACAGATGCAGGAGTCAGCATCCCACAGTGTGGACAGGGTCATCTAGTATCTATCCCGCCACGGATTCATAGTGAACCTTCAGAAAAGCCACCTGACCCCCACACGCAGAATAGAGCATTTGGGGGTGATCATAGACATGGCCCTAGATACCACTTGCGTCCCAGAAGAAAGGAGAAAAAAGATCCACGCTCTAGTTCTTCTCCTTCAAGCCAGCTCCCGCTTGAGGCTGAAGACACTAGCCAGATTACTAGGACTCATGGTCTCTTGCTCCCGACACATAACGTGGGCCAGACACAACCTAAGGCCCTTACAGTCCTTGCTGGCTCCTTTCCAGAGAGAGCTTACGCAAGGGGCAAATCCCTGGGTCTTCCTCCCGGGACATATAAAACCATTAATGTCCTGGTGGTTAGATCCAAAAATATTCCAACAGGGGGTGCCACTAACAGAGCCTCCTCGATCGGTTATCACCACCGATGCGATTCTCGGGATGGGGGGCTCACATGAACTCGACCTCGATACAGGGGTTGTGGAGCCAGAGAGATTAGATAAGATCCGTAAACTTTCTGGAGCTGAAAGCTATTCGTCTAGCTCTCCTCAAGTTTGGACCACGCTTGAGAAAAACACATGTACTCATTCACACAGACAACATGACAGCAAGAGCCTATGTCAACCACCAAGGGTGGTCCAGATCCAAAACCCTGCAGAGAGAAG
This sequence comes from Sphenodon punctatus, assembly GCA_003113815.1. Classification (NCBI taxonomy): domain Eukaryota; kingdom Metazoa; phylum Chordata; class Lepidosauria; order Sphenodontia; family Sphenodontidae; genus Sphenodon; species Sphenodon punctatus. The sequence goes on along the minus strand of QEPC01000046.1, from coordinate 1,823,336 downwards.
CGGCTTTCCTGTTTTCATGGGCCCAGGGCCACCTGGCCTCCCTGAAGGCAGTGCACATCAAGGGTTCAGAGAACTCTTATGCGGACTGGCTGAGTCGAAGGGAGGTGGATCCGCACGAGTGGTCCCTCAACAAGAGCATATTCCGAATGATTACCAGGAGATTCGGGATGCCACTCCTGGACCTCTTCACAACAAAAGAGAACGCACAGGTGGAACACTTCATAACAGGAGTAAGGGCTCAAAACAGTCTCCCTCCGGATGCGTTAAATCAGGAATGGCCAAGGGGTCTGCTATACGCATTCCCTCCCTTTCCCCTATTTATGCGCACATTCCCTCCCTTTCCCCTATTTATGCGCACAATAGCCAAAATCAGGAGGGAAAGGGCTCAGATAATAATCGTGGCACCATGGTGGCCGAGACGTCCGTGCGTAAGCTCTCTCTGACGGAACTGGCAATCCAAGAACCGTTTCACCTCCCACTGTCTCAGGATCTTTTCGTTCAGGGACCGTTATTCCACAAAAATCCCAGTGTGCTACGCCTAACAGCCTGGAGGTTGAGCACCTAGTGTTGCAGGGCATGGGGTACTCTAGTCCGGTATTAAAAACTCTCCTGCAAGCTAGGAGACCAGCGACTAGAAGATCCTATTCCGCAACCTGGAGGGTCTTCTCCCTATGGGCAGGAGAGAGGAAATTTGACACTTGCGCAACTACCATTCCCCAGATATTAGAATTTCTGCAGCATGGGCTCGACAAGGGGCTTAGGTATAACACACTGGCTAGACAAGTGTCCGCACTCAACTCAGTCCTGGGGGCGGTGTCTAGTATGAACATAACTTCTCATAGGCACGTAAGACAATTTCTGAAAGCAGCAAAGCACCTGTCACCCCCCGTGATCCATCGATACCCTTCTTGGGATCTTAATCTAGTGATCGATGCGCTGACAGGTCCGCCCTTTGAACCTCTCTCGCATGTCTCGCTTTATTGGCTTTCCATCAAGGTGGTGTTCCTGGGAGCAGTCACTTCAGCTCGCAGAATGTCAGAGCTGGGGGCCCTGTCAGTGGAGGATAACTTCTGTAATTTCCAGAAGCAATCTGTCACATTGAGACTGGACCAGGCGTTTATCCCCAAATGTAATTCAGTCTTCCACAGAGCACAGGAGATTGTCCTTCCCTCGTTCTGCCCTAACCCAGTGCACCCCAGGGAGAGAAAATGGCGCACACTCGATGTAAGGCGGGCCATTAAAATTTATTTGCATAGGACTAAGACCTTTAGAAAATCGTCAGCCTTGTTCGTGAACATAAGACCAGCATAGTAGGAATCAGAGCCTCAAAAACATTAGTTTCAAAGTGGGTTAAACAGGCCATAGTGGAGGCATACAAGACTAAAGGCAAGACTCCTTCTTTACAGATTTGGCCACATTCGGTGCGGGGGCAGCAACCTCTTACGCTGAAATCTTCAGGGCCGCAACATGGGCATCTATACATTCATTTGTGCGACACTACAAAATTCACACCTTTCAGTCTGCAGAGGCAGCTTTTGGGAGGAGAGTCCTACAGGCGGTATTGGAGCCTCCAGCGACTGTTCCTTGCCCTCCCTGAGTGTCCGAATGGCTTGGGTCTATCCCAGCCGGAGGACTGTCTGCAGCGGGGGAGAAAAGAGAATTGTCACCTACCTCGGTGAATTCTTTTCTTCCTCCGCTTAGCAGACAGTCCTCCGGACCCTCCCTAGGAACAGTACAATCCTGGAGGAGGGATTCTTAAAAAAGGGTTTCTACTGGGAACAGTGGATTCCTTGCAAGGAAATGATTAAGGAGGGGTCCTTGATATACATAAGTCTAGATTAATTACTTAATTACTCATCTCCTAGAACTTGATGTCAAAACTGAATGCTCACATGCAGTTAATCAGACCACTTTCACACCTGCCGCCTGGATGATATCTGGTTTGCGCATTCCCCCCCCCCCCACACACACACACACTTTGGCTGCGGGAGGGAATGCGCAAACCAGAATATGCGTGGGGTGCAGCCGGTCTCGAAGCCCCCCCTCACAGCTTTGCTGGTAAACACACACAGATACAGAGCAATCCTCTGTGTCTGCATGCTTGCCGCAAAGCCGCATGGGGGGACTTTCAGATTGGCTGCACCCCGTGCTTATTCTGGCTTACGCATTCCCTCCCGTAGCCAAAATATGCACCAAGGGGCAGGTGTGAAAGTGGTCTCAGTCATGTGCATCACTGTTAAGTATAGGCTTAACCTTTTTTTTTAGCTCACAAGTAAGGTGAGTTTAATAGTCAGTCCCAGCATTAATTCCAGTTAACGATTGCAGACAAGCAAATGCTAATGTGAATAGTTAATTGCAACAATTATGACATCCTGGGATCTCTAAGCATACCAGACAGGATGATGAATCTGATGATTGCTCAAATTGAGGGAGATTTGGCAGTGCTGTTTGTTCTTGCAAGTGCTTTCATTTTCACACTTAAATGAGCTTAAATAAAATTATCACCAAACGCCTACGTGTTGCTTTATATCCAGCAAACTGGCATATTTTCAGCAGTCAATTGGTTTGAAAATAGCAATAGAACGTTAGGATGGCTGTGATTCACTGTTGCCAGTCTAAAGAAGTGGCATCTTCTATTCTGCAAAATGGTGAGAGTTTATTCCATTAACTCCTGGCCTAGCCATTTTCAATGCCGTGTTGCCTAGAATTTGCTCGTCAGAAAATAAGAGCTTCTAGCAAAGGACTAACAAACTTCTGTACTAAAACAAGTTCTCTTCTGCTGCAGGTTTTGGATCCAAACATGGACCTTCGAACTGTAAAACACTTCATATGGAAGAGCGGGGGTGACCTGACACTCCATTACCGCCAGAAATCAACGTGAAAGGAGCGGTGGGCCCAACTGGTTACTCATTTACTTGACTTTGCTGTACTGGTTCAAGAGTAGTACTATAGAAGCCCACTGAACCTCTAAAGTAGACGTGACTTCTAATGACTCGGTATGGACAGAGAACATACATTTAATTGAAGTGACTAATAGATCTGTAATATAGAAAAAAAATCTATGAGAAACTAAAGTCTGTCCTAACAAGTTACAGTGAGTGAAATGCAAGGGACCTGAGTGGTTCATGTTATGTGAGTGTACAGAGAATGGATGATATCCCACTGCAGACTTTTGCTGCCTCATCGGTTTTGTTTTCCAGGACATTATACTTTTATCCACTCATGCTTGATAAGGAGACACTGTCTTGGCCATATATGAGCCACTGTTTTCACAACATAATTCAGACTTGCACGCACTATATTTTTTTAGTACATTCCATGTATACAGTACTTACAAGGGTTTTTCACAGTTATTCCGGAAAGTCATTTTTACCACTAAGATGAACCTGTAAAACGTTTCTCACAGTGGAGAAGCAGCCCATGTAATTGTAAATGCAGGGTTAATACCATTTTGCTGTAACCATACAATTCAAATACATTCTTGGAGAGAGAGCTCTTCTCTCATATTGATACCGTGTAAGAATGCAAGAGAAGTAACCAGGGTAGTCCAAGGGTGCAGTGCATCTTAATAAGTGGACTTTTTCAACTACTAGGTTTCTAAATCCTCTTCTTGCACTTTTGATCTTTGTTTTTGGTGTGTTTTTTCCAAGACACGCTAGATAGAATTCCAGGTAATTGCTGTATACTTCTGACATGGTTAAAACTTGAGACCATTCTGAACATTTTAACTTCCTTTGCTAATTATGACAGCTATAAACTTCACATCAGATTTCATATCCATTCTATAAAAGTACTTATATCCTTTCTTCCAAAGTTTTATATGCAGTTTTTGTCATAGATGTATACAGATCTTCTTTTCCACTGTTACTTAAATAAATTTAAAAAAATAAGTCTTTAATATACTTATAGTGAACTTGTAGAACTTACTGGGGAAAAGGATTTCAACTTTTGGCAAGAATATGTGGGATCGTCCCAATATCTGTAACAGAATAAATTAAAAATCCTTACCACAAAATTGTGTGAAATTGGACTCTTGTCTGAAACAGAAGCACAAGTGCCTTCAAAAGAGGCAGTATATTCAAGTTTCTTCAGCAGAGATGTGCTCTTGCCCTTCCTGTGTCTTGCTACTGGAATTTAGGCTAGGGCATACAGAAAGTCCTAGGTATGTTCAAGACTTTACAGGAATTTTAACATGATACACCTATGCTTTATTTGAACAATATCCAAATCCTTTCTTCCTGCACTCTTAACCAAACTGGAAAAAGTCACTGCTTAAAAAGAAGATATGGTCCAGAATTAAGCTAGCATGCCTCTTCCCCTCTAAAAAGTAATTAAGTTTTTAAAACCCCGTTTCTCTGTATAATCCAGTTTGACACATTGCTGTGCTATATGGCACGTTTTTAGTGGTGATTGTGAATTGAGTGGTTAAACAGAACTGTAACTTTTATTGATAAATCGTCCTGAAATTGTATTTATGAATAACAGGGGTCTATGCTTTGTACTAATAGATTATTTCCAGTTGTCTTGCTGTCCTTTTTGTATTCGTTGTAACTGCTCCCAGTTTTCTTTCTTTGGTCTGAAGTCAGCCAAGATTGTAAATTTTAATTTCTTCCAACCATCCAATTATGATATTTCAAGAAAGACTGATGGTCTGCAATGCCAAAATGGTAAATGGATCTGTCTCACAGGTGTATAGAATAAAAGACTTTAGTTAAATATTCAGAAGTGGTCTGGATCATTAACTGACTTGCTAGCAAACAAGCAGATGGATTTCATGATCAAGGGTGAGCAAGCTAGAAAATCCATTTCTTAACCTTTATACATTGTCTTGAAAAAAAACTCTCGCGTCTTGGGGCTGTTTTTTCTAACCCTGTCCTCGGCACTGACGTTTCTGGAGTGTGTAAACTAACATAAAATGTATTGGGGTAGTTTAACCCCACGTGAAAAGACGGGTTCAAAAAATAACTCATGGCAAAATGTATTGGGCTAGTTTTTTTGCCACAGGGTTGTTTGCTCGCTCTCTCTCTCACACACACACTCACATGGTAATGGTAACCAAATGTCCTTTGAGTATATTGTGTACCTGAGTCCAGGTGACAGTGTCCTAAAAGGGCAAAGTTGGAGAGCCACTAACTTGCAAAGTTTTGCGACAAAGGCACACCTGCGGTAGGAAAATACCCTGAGAAAATGTATAAGGGTTAAACCTGTTCAGTCTGGTTCCTGTTGTTTAAAACAATCACAGTGCACTGCTCAAACCTGCAGTTGATATAAATCAGTTAGGTGCAGAGGGTTCTGTTTGGTTCAGCAGTGAAAATACCCCTCTTCCTCGCCAGGTAATTATCGAGTGGTAGGAGTCGCTCCAAGACAGCATGTAATTTCTGTTTAACACATTAACGTTCTATTCTTATAAAATCAGCATCATTTATTTTGTATGTCTGAAATTTGGCAGAGAGGATTGCTTGGGTGAGGGGTACAATCTGTCCAAACATGCAAAATCGATGAAAAACAAAAAAGCTATAATTGTTTGAAAATCTGAGTAAACTTAACTGGGTGTTTGACTTTTGTATTTGCTTCAAAGTTTACTTTAAGAACATTTTTGTGAGGTGCACTGCTGTTTAAGGGTGTTTTCCGTTGCCTGCTTTTTTATTTTTCAAAATCCACCTGGTAGTCTTAAAGTTATATGTTTTTAAGTTACCCATGTTAGCCCATGGGAGTGTAAATAATGTCTGACGTCTGAAGAGCTTTGAACGGCTGAGAGCTGCTTTTTAAAGTTAATAGAAGCTAGTCAGTTATGCTGAGAAGTTAGTCTTAGTGTAGAGGTTTTAGAAAATTCATTTCTGTGAAAATCTGTGGTGTATCTTTGATTTTATAAGGTTTTGAGGTTCCCATTTTATCCTATTGATAGGATGTAATCTTGAACACATGCACATTTCCCTCATATCTACAGCAGATGATACATGACTTAAATAAGTTCACAGATGAAACATAGCCAGCACTCATAAAATAATCCGTTAACTTACTTGGTGTAAGAGGTTAAACCTTCTACAATGAGGAGGCTGAGGATGGAGCCAAGCCAGGTCCCACCTCAGGGGCAGTACATCTAACCTTCCCCAAATGAATCAATTTCTGTGCAAATTGCACAACGTTAGCTCGGAAGAGCCCCAAGATTAATCAATGTGGAACCACCCTGTTTGCTGTAAATTTCCCACGACTCCAGACGGGACTGCTCCTTGGGTCTTAATTACACTTACCAGTAATTTCCCACTTCTCCCTGGAGAGCCTTCTGGACGTCCAGTCAGTACAGTTTGGTAGATCCCTGCCACAACCAGTAGGAGGCAGACATTCAGATTTTGTGGCGCATGCTCTGTGGGATCTATCCATAGCTCTCCAGTGTTTTGTCTGCCTTCACACCAACAGGAAGTAGGCTGGCTGCCTCTATTGAGAGAGGATAGCCTTAAATTATAAAGGAAAGTAGAAATTTCCCTTGGGGGGGGGGGGAGGAATTCCCCTCCCTGTTGACCCCCCTCTGGAGAGGGGTGGGGAGGACTTCCTGGGTGTCCCCTTCCCCATCTGGCGTGGAGACCCCGAAGAGCGGGCCTAGCAGCCCCCTGAGGGGAGCTCGCTATAGGTCTCCTTGGACCCTAACCTCGCTGGATTAGATCGCTAATCCCCGTTCACCCACCTCTGGAGAGGGGGTGGGAAGGACTTCCCGGGTGCCCCCTTCCCCCATCTGGCGTGGGGACCCAAAAAAGCGCGTCTAGCAGCCCCCAGGGACTGGGAGCCCCCCTCTCCACCACAGCCGCCACCCTGGCCTCCAGCCGCGGCAGCGTTCTCGTCCCCCAACGCTTTCCCGGCTCAAAGGCCATGGCCCTTCCCGTGGCTCGTAGCCTGGCGAGCAGCAGCAGGATAGCTTCCAGATCTTCCCCACCTCTCCAGGCCGCGTTCCAAAGTAGTGGCAAAGGCGGGAAAGTGAAAGAGCGACAGCGGGACACTCGCCCCTCCCACTATAGGGCTTGCGACAGCAAGGGGCAGCGTCAGTGGGAGAGTGAGAGCCAAAATGGCCACCACAAGAAGAATGGCAGCGGCAACAGCAGACGTGGAGACAGAAGCAGATGGTGCAACAGTAAGCCCTCCGATTCCCCCTCCCCTCGCTCAGGACATGCATATGGAGGTTCTCAGGGAGATACTCTCCCAACTAAAAAGGAAGAGATCTCTTCCTCCTCAGAAGAAACCCCGTCCCTACAAAGACCGCTCTAGGGATGTGGGAAAAGGAAAACGCCCCAGGGCCAAGAGGCCCCTAGACTCACCCCACCCCCGTTGGGTTCCACTTCTGACGAGGTGATGTCGATCCAATCCTCCAAAGAGGGGCGAAGCCGGAGGCCTGGACAAAAGGGGAACAAGGGGGTCTTGATCTCCCAAGCAGAGACCAACGAGGAGGAGGGGGAGGCTTCAGACAACTTTGCAGCTGGTGAACACAGGACTCTGACTTTAAGAGTGAGGGCTCCTCCCCAGAGGAGGGAGAGCTGGAGGAGACAAGGCTCGAGGCATCAGCAGACCCTGACAGGCAGTTTCCCAATCAATACGGGGACCAATTTACCCCTGGGCATAAAGACCTCCACCTGTGGCAAACAAAGACAAGCAGGCCTTCTCAGATGAGGAACAAGAGGAAGGAAGGGAGTATATCCCTCAGCCTAGGGACAGAGACACAGGGATGGTGCTGGACACTAAGGTGGATGCGGCAGCAGCAGCACCCCTCGTCATGAATTCTGTTTTCCCGACTGAAGGGGAGGATTTTCTACGGGATCCCACTCACAAGGGAATAGAGTATAACTTAGAGGAATTTTGAGGAAGTAGCCTCCATTGTTAAAATGCCCACACACCTCATTTTTGTAGGACAAGCGATTACACGGGGTGAGTGGCTGACCTTCCTCTACCTGAAGGAAGCTTATCTGCATGTCCCCGTTCTCCCCACTCACAGATAGTGGCTCAGGTTCAAATATGCCTGGCAACACGGGCAATACACGGCCCTTCCATTCGACCTTGCCACCTCTCCCAGGACATTGAGGGAGGTCAACAGGACCACTGATGACGTGGATCTAGCGGGCCAGGTACCCTAGGGTCGCTATGAAAATGACCAGGACCCTATCCACCAGGTTACAATTAGCCTAGACCTTCAAAGCAGATTCGTCAATGAATATCCTCCGCCGGGCATCCTGAGCAGCGGCTTCCAACGTGGCAGCCCACCGCCGCCTATGGTTCAGATCCTGGAAGAGAGATAACACATCCAAAATCACTCTGGTGGGCAATTCCTTCCAAGGGGCCAGACTTTTGGCGTCTGCCTAGATAAGGTCCTCGCAGATCCCATGGACAAATAAAAAAGCAAACCTTGCAAAGGGGGTGGGGTGGGTAGTATTACAAAAAAGACTTGTTGTCCCTTCATGCTTCATACCAAACGTCAGGGGGCTCCAGATGCCCCTTCTTCCCATAGAGAGGGAACCGGCAGAAATACAGGCCCAGACGGAACAAGCAGAAGGGCAACAGTGACCGAACCATGCATGTGCAGAACTCCGGGCGTTCCCGAGGCAGACGCATGATTGAACACCCTCTCCCCACCCCCTTATGAAACAAGCCTGGGGGGCAGGCTGCAACTATTCACGGAAGTTCAAAACTGAGACCCTACAGTCCATTTGCATGCTTACAGGAGCACTGTTTCCTAGTCAATTTCAAGAAGAGCCACCTCGTCCCTTCCCCCCCCCCTGACCCTAGAACATCTGGGAATGATGATCGACACCATCAAGTACAAGCTCTTTCTGATTCAACAAACAAAAGCCATACCTCTTAATACACCAGATCTCGAAAGCCCGCAAGTCCAAACTCAAGACGTTACCGAGCTTACGGGGCACCATGACCTCCTGCCTGAGAATTCTCCAGTGGGTCAGATTCCATTCCCGGCCGCTCAGAGGTTCCTACGCCCATGACAGGACCTCCTGACTCAGGGAGGAAACCCATGGATCACAGTCCCAATGACGCTCAAGAAGTTCTTCAACTAGTAGCCTGTTGGGTTGGGGGATGCACTCACAGGGCAGAACGGCGCAAGGCCCGTGGCTTCTGGGGGGAAAATGCCATCACATCAACTGGCTAGAATTCCGGGTGACTTACCTAGCTCAGAGACCTGGCGCCGATCTTACAAGGAAAAGACATACTGGTATACACAGATAACACGGTGGCGAAAGCCTACATAAATCACCAAGGCGGACCTCGATCTGAATCCCTACACCAACAGGCAACCACACTAATCAAAGGGGCAAAAAGCAACTTGAGATCAGTCAAGGCGATCCACATCAAGGGGCAAACGAACACTCAAGCCGATTGGCGATTGACCCGGGAAAGTGGTAGCTTCGCCCGGCAGCATTCGAGACCATAGTCGATTGCTTCGGGCATCCGGAAGTCCACCTGTTCAAGGCTCCAGGCAACGTGAAGACCGACATCTTCGTCTCTCTATTCCCGAACCACCGAGCAATAGCTTTCGACATGCTAAATCCTGACCTGGACTCCGGGACTACTGTATGTTTTTCCTCCCTTTCCTCTCATTCACAGCACCATGGCAAAGATCAAGTAAGAGCGGGTAACTATCAGCTTAGTGATTCCCTTCTGGCCACGACGCCCGTTGTTCGCAGACGCCCAGAACCTAAGTTCGAAGTCTCCCCTCAGGATCCCGAGCAGGCCAGACCTACTATCTCAGGGGCCGGTGCAGCTCAACAATCCGGAGCCACTGAAACTGACTGCGTGGAAATTGAGGACAGCTTTGTGAAAGTGGGGATACTCCCATCAAGTCCTAGACACGTTTCTTCAATCGAGGCGTCCAGCAGCAAAGCGAGAGTAGGGAAGTTGGAACAGCTAAAGCTTCCATTAGAGTGATTTTAGATTCTCTTCAGGAAGGTCTGCATAAGGGGTTGAAACCAATCACTCTCCAGAGGCAGTCCTGAATAGCACTCTGGGTATGATAAGGGGCGCAGAGTAGCAAGGCATCCCCATATTATTAGTTTCCTAAGGGCACCAAGAGTCATCTCCCCTCTGTGGGGCACCGGTTTCCCATGGAACCTAAACCTGCTTCTCAAGACTCTTACTAAGACTCAACTTGAGTCCCTCAGGGAAGCTTCTTTGTATTACCTCTCCTATAGATGGCCTTCCTCGTAAGCGTCACCTCTGCGAGGAGGGTGTCTAAGCTCAACGCTTTTTCAGTGGATTCAGCCCTATGCTCCTTGAAGGAGTTGGCGGTGGTCCTGAGATTAGACCCATCCTTTGGTCCCAAAGTGGACACTCGTTTTCATAGGGAACAGGAACTGATTTTGCCTTCCTTTTGTCCAAAGCCAGCGCACCCACGGGAGCACATCAGGCATACCCTGGACATCGCCAGAGTCCGTAGGATTTAATTGCTAGGACAGCCCCCTTTAGGAAATCACCGTCCCTTTTTGTGGCCTACAGCCCCCAGAGAAAAGGGAGGACTGCAAGGCAGTCATTGCTCGTGGGATGACTCTCTGTATTACAGAAGCCTACAGCATGGAGGACAAACCTCCCCCCTTAGGAGTCTTGGCCCACATCCTTAGGGGAGCAGCAAACTCACAGACCTTTAGAAAGGCTGCCTTCTACAGGTAAATATGTCGTGCAGTGGCTTGATCTTCAGTGCATGCCTTTGCAAGGCACTGCAGGATCCCGCTGCACAAATCAGTCAAAGCAGCTTTTGGGAGGCAGGTCCTTCAGGTGGTTCTCTGGGGGAAGGCGTTTTCCTTCCTCCGCCTTATGACCCTCTTATCTCTACCTCCCTCCTTATTTCTCTCCCACAGAGTTAGGTCTGGGACACAGCTTTGGTACGTCCCTACTGACTGGACATCCAGGAGGCTCTCCCGGGAGAAAGGAAAATTGGGCTCTTACCTCTGAATTTTCCTTCTACGGGAGATCCTCCTGGATGGCCAGTCCCCACCTGCCATGAGGTATAACTCTGAGGTGGACAGTCTACAGACTGGTAACTTGGTCCCAATCTATTACAGGTTTTCTGATAGGTTCCAGGTTCTCCTCCCCGTTGGGAGGGTTTTTTGGGACGTGTCTTTTTTCATCGGAGTTATTCCTCCAGTCGTAGAGTTTAGTTAAAGTAGTTACCAAGTTTCCCTACAGGGTGAGCAAGGTGCAGAATGGCTGGGAACTACTGGAGAGCTATGGATAGATCCCACAGAGCATGCTCCACAAAATCTGAATGTCTGCCTCCTACTGGTTGTGGCGGGGATCTACCCTACTGTACTGACTGGCCGTCCAGGAGGCTCTCCCGTAGAAGGAAAATTCAGAGGTAAGAGCCCAATTTTCCTTTCTCCCCGCTGTTCCAAATGGCAACGATGCTCACTTAGTCAAAGCTTATTTTTGTCCCAGAACACAGGGGAGGCTCTTGGAAAGGGACCCAGTCCACCAGATTTAAACACCAGTGAGTCCAGCACTGCTCATCTTCCTGACTTCCACAATCTCTAATCCAGTAATAAGATTTCAGCCACACCAGCTGCTAGATGGCCAGCATCCTTTGGCATTGCTCTTTATCTTCTAAGGCTCCTGATATACCTAGTAAGGGCATATAACAGCTATAGATGTAGACAATAGCTTTCCACCGATCAGCTTCTCACTGCACCCTCCAGCCACCATCTCAGCTGGTGGGAGGATGCCCCACAAAAAATAAACAAAAACCATGCAATAGAAATAAAATTTGACTGATGACCTCCTCCCCCCCCCCCCCCCCAAGTGTGTATGAGAGAGGAAGAGTGAGTGCCTATAGTCTATCCCAGGACATTCACCCAGGACTGCACAGCCCTAGCAGAGGTGTGTGGGGTGAGTGCCCACAGTACATGGTGAGGGATTTAAATATCTGGTTACAGCTACTACTTTGTCATGGTGGTGACAAGTCCCATTTTTAGTGACCTTTGCCCCCTTCCATAACTTTTGAGATCTTCCTGTGACTTCTGTGATTTTCCCAAGTTTTTTTTAGTTTTCCCCAAACTCAAGAGCAGAGCTGGCAAGAAGCTGGTGAGAAGAGCGTGCTCAATGGTGCAAAGAAGATCCACGGTGTCTCCCTGGAGCTCCAAACCCCACCCTGGCTGTAGAGATGCGGCGGCATGGCAAGAAGCTGATGAGAATAGCATGCTGGGTGCCACCGGCTAAAGCCACGGCCTCTCCCTGGAGCTCCAAACCCCTCCTCAGTGTTGTTTCTTGTGGAGGGTGGAGTCCTGGGTGTGGTCAAGTGATGGTGGGATTAGAAGCAGAGAACATTACGGTTGTCAGAGCTTCAAGAAGCGATGGCAGCATCATTTCCTCTGCCTTTATCCCCTGCTTGGGTTTACATTCTAAGGGGGGGGCAGAATCCCCTTTATCCCCCGTTTGGGCTTATAATCTAAACCTGGGGCTTTCAAAGGGCTTTACAATCTAAGGGGGGGGGGGCGAGTTTACAGTCTGTGCTAGGGGAATTACAATCGAAGGTGGGATTGCAATATTTATACAATATTGAATTTAAAAAAAAAAAAATTGTAATTACCCATGAGTTTTCCATGACTTTCGCATTCCTGCCATGACCAACTTATGACTTGAGATAATTTCCACGACAAATTCCTAGCCCTATATATAGGCAGCCACATCTCAGTACAGTGTGAACCCAGTATATCTCCCGTCACTGATGGGGTTTGTCCTTTGTTGGCCTCTCAGGTGCAGAGCCTGAGGGCGCTCCTTGATTCCCAGCCCCGCTTGGATGTCCAGGTGGAGGTGGTGGCGAGGGGGCTTTCCGCCAGTTACATCTGCTTCGGCAGCACGGCATCATTTGTGCTTTTGTTACCTTGAGGCTGGACTACTGCAATGCACTCTACATGGGGCTACCCTTGGTGGCAGCCCAGCTCCTTATGGGGTCGGGTCACCGGAAACACATTGCACCAGTGTTGTGTCTTCTGCGCTGGCTACCTGTTTTTTCCCAGCTCTATTCAAGATGTTGGTTCTCGCCTTTAAAGTCCTGCATGGCCTTGGCCCTCCCTATCTGCAGGATCACCTCACTCCCCGGGTCCTGGATCGACCCCTGCAGTCTGCTGGGGGCACCTTCCTGGAGGTCCTCCCCAAGTCCATTGGGGGGCCACTATGGAGAGGGCGTTGTCAGCCACACCTTGGCTATGGAACTCCTTTCTGCAGGAGATTCACCTGGCCCAGGACCTGTTGACCTTTTGTTGCTTGTGTAAGACCTGGCTGTTCTGGCAGGTGTTTGGTGGAGGGGACAGGTGAGGATGGTTATGTGGTGGGGAGGGAGTTATGGGAGGGTTTTGTATTGTCTATATTTTTGAGTTGGGTGGGAATGTTTTATATTTGACTTTGAGCCACCTGAGGTGGGAGTTGGGTGGGGTATTAAATTGCTAAATAAATGGCTGCTCTCATCCCAGATGCAGCTGTCTTTCAGTACATACACAGGCTTTGAAATTACAAAATGTCACTTATGGTGGTAATCGTAGTAGTGCACCAGCAGGGGCAGTTTAGTCTATTGCATTTTCAAAAAGGAGTAAATACTGTACTACTTGAGAGGAGGTAGAACAACAGGGAGGGATGCAATGGGCAGGGCCTATGCAAAAACACCACAGTGATTTACAGATTTTGTGTGGAAAAACCAGGATTTTTCTGGTCAAATGGAAAGTCATCAGCTCTTGATTTTAAGCATCTAAAAATGTCATTCTTTAAGCAGTTGCTATAGTTTTTTCTTCACAAAGAAATTAATTGCATACATTTTAATAGATGACTTGATGCTGGCTACAATTGGTTAGTTCTTATGGAAGAGGACAGCGTGTGACAGTCTGTCACCAGAAAGGCAAGACTCAAGACGGTGGAAAGTGTTTGCAGCTACTAGTCAGTTGTAGAGCTTCCTTTGAAATGCTGATGAACCACCCTTGCCATCTCTCTCACACACACCTTTCCCACTTATAAGAGCTTTAACAGGAGATGCAGTCAAGACTTGCACACTGCACTTGTTTGCCTTAGAGAGAGGACTTTAAAAAGCCTCACAGATGAAAATGCCATAGGGTTTGCACTGTTCACCTTGGCCAAAGCAGCACTATTGGGTAGCAATCGCCTCAGTTTGAGTTCTATGGCCCCAACTAGCCAGTAATAGGGCCCCTTAAATATTCAGGTTGCATAAAATTAAGGATTTACTAAGTTTGTGAATCCAGTTACATTGGGAATTTTGTTAAAAGCTGATTTGGGGCTTGTTCAGGATCAATAAAATGAGGATTATTTATAGAGCATTTGGGAAAGTGGCTTAAGCTCAAAACAATCATCTCGTCAAAAGAGAATTTTCCCACCGATGTCACTAGAGTCAGGATTGCATCCTGCGTATCGCTGCTGTTATACATTTGGGCAATCCAACAGTCCACATACGCTTATGCATTGATTAGGCAGTTTGGGCATGGTCAGAGACATAAGAAGGATGAGGCCTGAACAAATTCAGTTCAGGTAATTTGGTGCATAAGCCTCAGGCTGGCACAAATTAAGGTGGTCCATGAGAATAAAGCTGTAAAAACACACTCTAGCAGAAGATTCTCTCCAAGGTCATAACCGCGCGCCAGAGCCGCTCCTTCGGTCCGCCGGGGGTGCCTTCTTGGAGGTCCCCCGTGTGAAGCTGAGGGCCACAATGGAGAGGGCATTCTTGGTGGCCGCACCTTTGGAACTCCCTCCTGGAGGAGGCTCGCTGGGCCCTAAGCCATTTCGGCAAAGATGTAAAACCTGGCTGTTCGCCCAGGCCTTTTGGGGGGGGGGGTGTAGTGGGTTTTATCTCCCCTACCTAGTTATTTTTGAAAAATATTCTCTGGGCCCTGTTTTAATATTTTTATATTGTATTTTTGATATGTTTTAAATTGTTTTATTAATGTATTTTTTTTATTGTTGGAAGCCACCCCGAACTGTTGTCAGGAGGGGCGGGATATAAATCTAGCAAAAAGATAAACAAACAACCCCAGATGGCCACTCTCTCTAACGAAGGTCAAAGAAAAGGGAGGTAGCCTTAGCAAGTAAGACCGGCAATTAAGGCAGTAGATAAAATCTCCCCCAAAGCAAAAGCCGCTTTAATGGCGATGCTCCACGTGATAGAGAAATGGTCAGCTCATTTCTGCACCTGGCATGCTCAGAGGGGACCCTGCAACATTTATTCTTAATAAATAAAGCTATAAAAGGCAACGCCCAGGGCCTTATCTCTTCACTGGCACTTGCAGCTACTAGCGTTGCAGTGAGACTACGTGGGCCTCTGACCCTTACTGTCACTCAAAGATCCAGACTCCTGTCCAGCTCTCTGCTGGGCCTTCTCCTCGGAACCAGCTTGCATCTCAGACCATGGCCTCTTAACACGTAAGATATCCTAGGCTGAGTGACTGGGGTTCTTAACTGGTAACACCGCCATGTCCAGATGTTATGCGTTGATCCAATAAAATTGAGTTGTACCCACATACTTTGGCTTGTTAATTGGCAACCTTCGATCCCGTTCGGGGTAAATTGAGGTACAGCAAACTCTTATTTCTTAACATGCTGCCCACAGGCCAGGACACATGCACCCTTGTGTGCACGGTGCACATGCACACCTGAGCACCCACTGGATTGCCCCCTTGAAGTTTTGAACCAGTATTGACATTTGTAGATACTCATCCCTGTATCTAGGCCCCTGAAAAGCATTAGTTGAACTCCTGTCCCTGTAAACGACTCTTATTCCTTTAAGAAACTGCTGCTTGTGCTTCTCTATCTCCCTCCTCCCCCCCCCCAAAGAATAATCAGTCTTCTCAACAAAAAACAAGTGTCCAATAGTTTAAATTACATGATCTTTATTAAGTGTTCAAAGTAAGCTTTCATTTTGCAAACAGTATTTTGCTATTCTAATGATCTGTAACAAATTATAACACAACAAATAGAAATTATGGATTTCTATGTAGAAAACAGGCATAGTGTTGCCTGTATTCTTTGACAAGAGGATAAGGTTTTGGTCACCAGACCTTTTAAATACAAATATTGTATGTCCTATCAAACTGAACTGGTTGGGAAGAATTAAGTGTTGTGCCTTCATCTACAACACTAAAGTCAGATTGCCCCAGGAAAGCCTATTTAAATAAAAAGGCAAGGCTCTAGCCAATGGAAATAATTTAAAATATCCCATGTAGGATGCTGGGTTGGAAAACAGTGACGTTTGACCACACTGACTAGAGTCAATATTCTCTAGTAATACAGGCCAAGCCTTTCCATTATGGTGCATTTAACACAAAATGGCTGTGATCGGAACCCACTGAAGTCAATAGCAAAGCTCCCCCTTGACTTTTATTTTACTGAAGGCTACTCTCAGTTTACACCACCTGTTTCACATGCAGGTAATTATGTAAAACATGTTTTAAAATACATATGCTGGAGACATTTGTAAAAAACCCAGTCTTCATTCAATGCTTATTTACTCTAGTGTCTTGAGCCTAACTTTAAAAAAAAAATATAAAAAAATTAGGAAGACAAAGTGATTCATAAAAAACAATTAAGGCAGCTAACTACGTTTAGCCTAATGCTTTTATTAAAAGTGCCTGTGTTGAAATACTATTAAGTTCATTCTGATTCATTCTAAAGGTTTCACTTAAATCAGATAAGCCAATTTTTAGTACCAACTAGAACATTTCTATCTTAAAACCCTCCAGAAAACCCGAATGCAGGCCAGCCACCAGTCTGCTGAATACCAGGAATAGCCCACTCAGATACCCTTTATATGCTGTGCAATCCAAACACCAAGTTTGCCTTCATCTCTTGCAAGCGTAAGTTGCTGTCAAACTAAATTTACTCCTACCTCAAGAACCGGAAGAGGTAAAAGCCTGTATGTTAAAAAAAAAATAAAAAAATTTAAAATGATTTCCAAAACTAGAAACAGCTTCAACTGTGAAGTAAATTAAGATGTTTTGATAAAACATCTTTTTCTTGGGATAAAACGCTGCATTCTCATGAGAATCTGTGAGTTTCTCAAAAATCCCCAAATACACACTGCACGTGCAAAAACTGACAACTGTGGCGCATTCTGCGCCTGCAGCAAACAGTTTTTGAGGTTCCTCAAAAATTTTGCGAGATTCTCAAAAATTCCCCCAAATGCTGTGCATGCAAAAAATGACCACTGCAACCTTTTCCTGCATGGGCAGGCCCCCCTAGCAGCCATTTTGCACATGCACAGACGCTTGGGGGGGGGAATGTCGTTTGAGGTCCGAGAATCTCATCGAGAATGCAGATTCTCGACTCTGAGAATCTCAATGAAAAGGCCGTTCTTGCGGAGATTTTCGACCAGGGCGGGAACTCATTTCAGCCCTATTCTAGTTCTCAAGCTTCCTTAAACCGCATTCCTCCTATCCTTCCCCTCCCCCCATCCATAGTAGCGGAGACCCTTCCCCGTGCCAGAGTGTTTGCTAGCCATGCTCTCCCTCTAGCCTCCGCTCAGTTTGAGAACCACTCATCTAGTTTTGCCTGGCACAGGGAGGAAAAGTTTCCTAATCCCAAGAGGCATCCATTTACCACAATGGGGCCAAAGAGCCGCATGGCCCACTTCTGGCCTAGAATTAGATTTCTTCTACTGTGGTGTAAGAGAAAACTGGGCAGACTCGTAAAAAGGTTTTCCTAAGAAGCTAAATTTGAGGTGCTTTAAAAAAAAATAATTAAATCCCCATTAGGATACTCGAAAAACATATTTAAAGTGAATAGGGTTTGCACTCGCAGAGCATTTTGAGGATTGGAACCAAAGCCATTCAAATGCATCTGTGCACTAACAAAAGGAGTTATGCTATATATCGAGATGAACAAATTAAAAATCATTAGTGTCTGGTTGCAGGGGGGAATGCTATTGGGCTTCTCTCAGCTCCAGTGTTTTAAAATAGGTGTTTAATCGAGTCCCGATCAGTGAACTGATCTGTGGCTAATATTTACCTTTCCTCAGACAACATTAGCCAAGGGGATAACAATGGGATAAAAATATGGGATTTCTTTTTTAAAACAGTATTTCCTGTAGTAAAATAGCTGTAATTGTCTTAAAATTTTACAAAGCAAATATCTGAGCTGTAAGTAGCCTTACAACATATAACAGGCTGCAAGTTGATGGCAAAAGGAAGCATCTGTTTTGTGTTAATTTTGTATAGTTCCTTCTTTTGGTTCATGTGTTATCTCACTGTCAGGTTCCAATGGGTTAGAAACTGGAGGACTCTCAGTTTGTTCAGAAAGTAGCTCAGCTTCTTGCACATCAGATTCCATTTCTAGTGTTGCACATGAAGAGATATCATTGGGAAGCGTAAAAGATGGTAAAGGAGAAATTGAAGGCATCAAATGGTCCAACTCTGACTGTTTAAGTGACCCATCTGGATAGGTGGTTGAGCCTTCCGAGATTGGAACTGTGCCCTGATCTGAGAAACAGAAAGTTTGTCAATGAAGCGCACACACAATTTGCTACTATATTTCTATGTAGTAAACTTGTGTGTAGATCAAAGTCCGTATAAAGCATGGCAATACAAGCTCATAACCAACCCATCCATTTGCAGCTGAGATTTCTCTCCTGTTCATTTTAGCTAGGCTTCCTTTATGATTTTTCAACGAAGATGATGTTTCTCCACAAACATACCACATTTTAAACAGCAGCAAAATCCTGAAGGTCAGATTCAGGCATAAATGCCATCGTTTCCCAATTGGTAACCAAGGCCACGTTCTAAAGAACAAATTCTTCAAAGCAGGTAAACCATAAATCACTTTTACTCATTTATTTACATGCCGAGAGCGCCAAGCCAAAGTTATTCAGGACTAGGAAGAGATGTACTCATTGGGGGGGGGAGGGGGGGAAAGAGGAGAAGAGAGAGTACATGTTCCTCTTTGCTTTTTAACTTTGAAGTAACTGCAGTGTAAACCCTTTAAGAGAGAAGGTGTGGGTGGCACAGCATATGCCCAGAGAGCCATCCTACCACTCACACAGCCAGGTAGGGCGGAGAGCACAACAAACGTGTGGCCAGCACCCTGCCCCCAGCGCCCTGCCCCATGACAGCCCCTGCTAGACATGCTAGTCCGTGTTGGCCTGCCCTTAGCCCAGGCTGGAGATTTTCCAAGGAAACAACCCAGGCCAACATCTGGCAAAGCCTAAACAGATGTGCCGATGGATCCTTGGCCACAGTGGGCCACCATCACATCTGTTTTTGCCTATTGTTTGCCATGATCATTAGGGGGGAGATTGCAAAGTACTTCTGTTTGCAGCTGCAGCGAGAACAGTACTGAAGTGAGGTAGTGACTTGAGTTCAGCGTACCCCGAGTCTATTAACCCAAGCAACGAGACTAAGCTTTAAATACTTACCAAGATATGCTCCACCGTTCCCTGTTAAACTTCCTGTCTCTCCCAAAGAATCTGTCGGCGTGTTGAACGATGCAGAAGAAGGCACGTTAGACATTTTCATTAGGTCAATAAGTTCAGGAAATGAAGCACCAGACATATCTAGAAAACCTGAAAAGAGAGTTTTACTTAAACAAAACCTGATTTTTTTTAGACCATTAAGAAAAGTTAAATGCCCTGAAACTATTGAATTTTCTTCCTCTTCTGCCCCCCACATCAAAATAAAAAGGTATAAAGCTCTTAAAAACCAATAAAACTTGCATATTACACTGGCAGATATACTAAAGACCACTGAAATATGGAGACACTTGCAAAGACTAGTTAGAGCCCATAATTAGCACTGGGCAGTAACGTTCTGCAGCTTGTTTTTTTTAAAATAAAAATGTATACCTTGGTTGGAATTCAAAGGAGTGTCTATTTAACAACACACACTATTGAACCAGGCCTAAAATAAATAAGGTTAAGCCAAAGATTTGAGAACTGTGGGTCAAAACCCCCAACTAGAGAAACACCATTTGTGGAGAGGGTTGTAACTTAAATGATATTTGCTATACTTTGCATTGCCTGGGGTCTGAGGTTTCAATCTGAGTTTTAAAATGGGACTGCAGACCCAAGACTGAGAACCTAAACCGTATTCAGTTGTTTAACACTGAGTTATAAAATGGAATAGTTTAATTTTTACCTGGATCCATAACTCTTTGGACAGGAGGAGGGGGGAAAAGAGAATTTTCCCCTGAATGAACATTCATGTCATGGACTGTGGATTGATCCAAGTCTATAACTTCTTCTGAAGCATCATTCTTTGAGTTAGGTGCCAACAAGGGAGCCTAAAATAAATAGGTCAGTGAATTGTCAATCCAATCCAAGTTTAGTGTGTTTGCAAAGCCGTCACAAAAACAAATCAAACAGAACAAAATCAGACATAACACAGTAATAAAAACCAAACCCTCAAAACAGCTAACATTTATAAGCAGCAGAGTTTTCCCAATTCTAAATACAGCTGCACAAAATTTTGCAACCACCCAAGTTCTATGAGGATCCTTATCAGCTAACAGCCACCTTAAGGCCTCTCCCTGATTACATGGTGGCAAGGAGTTGATAACTGGGTCCAACAAATGGTTTCACACAACTTCATACAAAGAGCAATCAAATAGTACATGATTCAAAGATTCTATAATCCCATCATAACAGAAGGGACAAAACCTTTGACCGTAAGGCACTTTCTTAAAATCTACCCTCAACTACCGCTGATGGGAACAGATCCATTCTAGCAAGGGAAAAAGCAAACTGATGTTGCCAGTTCGAAAGTGAGGATAAATTAAAGGAACCCAGGGGAGGAGCTGCCTAGGAATTATAGAGTCTAGAGATTCTCTGAGCACCAATAGCTGCATCTGTTAGTTGGAGCTCCTGATCATTAATACTAGTCTTGATAATATTGGGGGCCTGAAAGTATTCAGAGTTTGCAAAAAAAATCACTTGAGAAGCCCAATGAAGAGAGGAGAGTATACACTCCATGTTCCCAAGGGCCTTTTATATCCGGGATAATGCCACAGCTGAGAGACTCTGGCGGCCTCAATTTTAGCCTCAACCAGAATTTAAGAATTGCAACTTTGGCCATATAGGCCAGAGAGTGCAACCCTGTTTCGACCCTCATGAAAATAGATGGCATATATCTGGGCATGTGCAGGTCAGATCGAAGAAACCCGTTCTGGAGCAACTCAAGATCATCCCAAAATTGGGGACCCCACGGCACACAAAAGCTCAGTGATTACTTTACTCTAAATAATTTGATGGCAGGGAGCACAAGTTTGCCACCCTTAGATAAACAGAAGCCAATTATACCTCTTGAGATGGCTCTAACTTGGGCTAACACAGCCTTATAATGTGCCCTCCAGGTGGTTGTTCTAGAAAAAAATCAGTCCCAGATATTTATACCAAGTAGTCTGTTTGATTGCATGCAAATCCATCATCCCGCGTTGCTGGACACAGGAGGGCCCCACCACCATAAATTAAATTTTTAAAAAGTTAACTGAAAGGGACTCTGAGCAACCAAAGCTATAAAACCCAATCATCAGCCTCCTAAGGCCAATCTGCATCTGGGACAAAAGAATGGTATCGTCGGCGTACAATAGTAAAGAAATTGAATACCTTCCCAAACTTGGCGGATGATAAGAGGGGTCTTTCAGGGCCTCAACAGCTCCGTTAATATAAATGTTAAAGAGTAACGCGCACAAGCAAACACCCCTGCCGAACTCCCCTCTCAAGGGGCACCGAGTCAGACAAAAGGCTCTGGTTGTTTATCCTAACCCTCAACATAGAGCCATGGTGGATGGAAACTATCAAAAATAAGTCTTGGGTCCATATCCAATGACCGTAACTTCATCCAAAGCCGCTCTCTATGAATGGAGTTGAAGGTGGTCCTTAGATCCACAAAGCATAGAAACAGGGAAGAACCTGGTCTCTGGCAGTGAATTGTCAAGTCACGTCTAAATTTCTTCAGCCAGATGAAGGCCCAGTGGTGCTAGACATATGAAAACTTAATTGCACAAGGTTCCAAACAGATTACCCCAGCCATCTGCCTTGCTATGCTGATCCAAACAGACCACCTGCACTGCAAGAACCAATCCAGCACAGTGGGCGAGTGCTCAAAAATATCCCTGCTTAATGTCCTCCATGTGCTAACATCCCCCCTAGGGAAGCCCACCCCAGGGAATACTCTTCCACAGAACATGCAAATCCAACTCATCAGCAGAACCATCTCAGCTGCCTGAACTTAATTAGAAGATAAAATATGGACAACACTCCAAAAGCAAAACCAAAAGGGTATTAGAAGAACATAGCCAGTATTTCCGACTGTACTTGCAAACCAGCTGAACGCTGGAGCACTCAAGTTGAGACCCACAGGCAGCATATTAGCCCAGCCCGGACATGACCATAGACCACCGGTAAGGTTACAACCTGCTCCTCAAACACAAAGGAAAAACAAAGTAGCTGGAATAACCACTGCTAATTTTGGGGTCATCAACAATAACTGCAACAACAACAAAAGGTACAGCCACAAAGTGGGGGCAGGTCTCTCCTAACCGTGCTATCCCCTCATGTCACCCCAGTAGCATCACCAGCACCAGCCTGCCCTTTTCACTGAGCCCCTATTTCAGGCAACCTAACTTGTATATTCATAAAAGACCTGAAATAATCTCCCCAGAGGCTCTCTTAAAAATACATAGGCATTTCCTACATACCTCTGTGTAGCCATTAGTAGGTGGCACAGGGGCTGTATCTTCCGATGGCATGGGTGAAGGCGGATTCATTTCTGGCTTTTTCTTTGGTATAAGAGGCTGTGTTGGAATTCTGTGCAAATAGCCATATCCAATACCACATCCTAGACTGCATGAAAAGCCATGTTTTAAACAAAACGAAAAAACAGACCAAGAGAGGTTTTAAACAATGTGCCTACGTTAGGGGTCCCCAAGTAGAGGTTTGAGGGACATCCATTTTTCAAACTTATGGGAAAAGAGACACAACAAAAAAGGATTGGATAAGTTCTTAGAAGGTAGGTCCATAAATGGCTATTTGTCAATTAAGGCAGGGGAGCTGGGACTAAACAGCAGAAACTGATCACTTCGTTATGACCTGCTGTGGACGTCTTTCAAGCAAGCAAAGTTGGCCGCTATTGGGAGACAGGATGCTGGGCTTGATGGACCATTGATCTGACCCAGTAATGCACTTACGTAAGAAGCAATATTGATGCTTGGGACACACTTTATAGTTCAAGAACCAGCATTGGACTCGTGCAACTCAAGCACTTAATTTCCTTCACCCTTATAAGTGCAGAGGCTGAGATGGTTTCTGTGCATCCCAAATTCACTCTAGGTGATGAAAACTCAGGGCCAGATTGTGCTCCTACTGAATTTAAACAGGAATACACCCACAGGACACCAAGATCACCATAGGCTGTTTCCATTAGTTAATGTCGGAACAAAGCAATCTCTCAGGAATGCATTTGAGAAAAACATCACTCAAGCTTGAAAAGTAGCAAGCTGCAACTATGGTGCTGTTACTTTAAGTTTGGCCTCATTCACAGAAAGCTCCCTCTCACAGAACCATACCTTCCTTCTCCACCCCAGGCTCCATTGGGAGTTACAAACACCTCTCGGCAGGAATCCGTCTCAGTGCTGTAGACCATCAGTTTCAATGGCTTCCCCTCATGGGATTCGATAAGTGAAAAAAAGTCCTCTGACTAATAAAAAAAAAAAAGTGTTGACTTTTAGATAACTGCATCCCCAGGTTCCTATTATAATAGCAGTTAATGAAGGAAAAGATAACAATAACTATAAAAAGATTTATTTTCTTGTCTAGGCAAAGGACACTTGCACATGTTACTTGGGGGTGAGGGGGGTGAAATTCCATGAGGGCAATCATGGCTCTACTGTCATGGGAATTAGCGCACGTAGGAATGCCCTATTCCACTTTTCTCCCGTGAAAACACCCATGCTTGCAAGAGCTACATCTGGGAACCTGGTCATGCATGAGTTTTCGTGGGAGAAAAGCAAAATAGTGCATTCCTACATGCACTGATTCCCATGACAATAGAGCCTTGATTGTCCTCGCAGAAGTTTCCTCACCCTCCCAAGTAACGTCTACAAGCGCCCAAAGTGATGAAACACTAAGTTAGCAGTAAAAGGTTGCTGTTCCTGTCTCAAAGTTTGTCAAGCTACTTTTCTGCGATGCACAAAGAAAAGCCATCACATTTGACAAGTGTACTGAACAAGTACAAAGAACAGTATTGATCAAACATCAGGAAGCATGTACTGTACCTCCTGCAGTATCTGATCCGATCCAACAATGTAGTCTGTGTAGGGCTGCAGGCCAGCCAGGGCTGCAGGGGAGGCAAGTTCCACATCCTAGAGACAAGAACACTTGGTTATCTACATTCTCACCTATATACTATGCCTCATACATTGAGTCCTGCTCCCGGGACCTTCACCGCCTCTTTTCCACCGTTGACTCCCTTCTCAAACCCCTGTCCTCCTCCCTCTCCACTCAGGATCTTGCTCTCTTTTTCACCTCTAAAACTGACACGATCCGCCTGGAAATCGCTTCCAAGTCCTCTCCCCCTACCACTCCCTCCTCCCCCACCTCTCTCCTGTCCTCCCGCCTCCCTTGAGGAAATCTCCTCCCTGCTCTCCTCCTCCAACCCCTCCACTTGCTCCCTGGACCCCATTCCTTCCCACCTCCTGACCTCCATTGTTTCCACCGTCACCCCTCCCGCACATCATCAACCTCTCCCTCTCTACCTTTAAACATG
>QEPC01000046.1:1773723-1792301 GCA_003113815.1 Sphenodon punctatus | reverse complement strand
CGTCGCTTCAACCACGTGCAGCCTCTCCTCGCTTCACTGGCTCCCCCTTCCCGAATGCATCCTTCACAAACTCCTGGTATTCACTTATAAATCCCTTCACAAACTGGCTTCCCCTTACCTCTCAGCCCTTATCTCCTTACACACTCGTGCACGCACTCTCTGCTCCTCCTCTGTCCCCTTCCTCGCTCTCCCTCGTTTCCCCTGCTCCCCTAACCACCTCTGTCCCTTCTCCCTTGCTGCCCCCCATGCCTGGAACTCCCTCCCTGTCCATATCCACGTTGCCCCCTCCCTCCGCACCTTTCAATCCCTCCTCAAAACCCACCTCTTCCTCACCGCCTTTCCCAACACCTGCTAGAACTTTCCTTTCAATATTTACTATCTGTCCTTCCCGCAGACTTCTGCCTAACTGCAACCAAGCCAAGCATGTGCACCTGGGACCTCACATCCGCTTGAATGTTATTTATCCCTTGTCTCTCCCTATGTCCCCTCTCCTTGTCTCCCCTCTCCATGTCTATTAGATTGTAAGTCACAGGCAGGGACCGTGTCTTTCTTACTGTTCTGTAAAGCACCAGGTACACAGCTGGTGCCATACAAATGCTAATAATAATAATAATAATAATTTCTCCAGAGAGAGCAGCAGTGGTGGAAACTGTTCTGTTTCCAGTGTGGAGGCTACACTGATTCATTCACTGGATAGAAAGCAGCAATCAGCATCGAAGTGCTCTCTCCAGGGTTCTGTGTCAATTAAGTGTGCATATAATACCAAAAAACCCTCCAATCCTCTCTTCTTGGTAGAGAAGACAGCCCCGCCCCCCCCAAAAAACTTCCCAATGCTCATGGAAGACAGAGCAATATATAATAAAGAGACTGACATAAGCAAGAGACCTGCGATCAGGGGATTAAGCTTTTTCTGGGCAACTTCCTGTTCCTACATTCTTTTGGCTCATCCCCTATGCAAATATTAGTTTTAACTTTAAAAGTCAAGGAAACCAACCCAACTGAAAATTCCAGCACGAACAACAGGTCAGTGAGAGTGAAAGATTATCTGCTAGCTTCCATGCTTCTTAATTCAAAAAGGTGTATCTAAGTAGTTCCCAACTTTTTACCTAGGGGACCCACCTCCTGCATGTGTTTGGCAACCTATCATCACACACACACACACAAAAAACCACAATAGGAATAGGAAGGAGGTTGATGGTTGCAGCCAGGAGATCTGCAGAGAGAGCAGGGGATTCACTGAAAGTTTGGGAGTTAGTTGGACACAAAAACCTGAATGATGCATGGGGTGCTGTTAAGTTTGTAAGTCCTGGGCAGGGACCCGTGTTCACCGTTTCCCTCATTTCTGCCTATGTAGAAGACACAGTGAACACGGGTCCCTGGTCATGGGGCAGGCAGACCCACCATCCAATGCAGAGAAGCCTGGGAATAGGAAGCATAGGGTATGTCATACACGGTGAAGGAAATGCTGTGGCTAGAACTCTTGAGGAAGTGTGAGTAAAAGCTTCCTGGTATTAAAGACCTTCTAGCAGAGGAGAAAAGCAGTAGGGAGGGAGAAGGAAACAGCATCAGCTTTAAAACTACTCAGCCAGCGCCATACGCCAACACGCCTCACCCTGCGGCTAAATCAACATTCAGAGGCTCCATGTATCAGTAGCAGCATACTACTAAGTAGGCTCTTCAGCACTATAAAGCTCTGCTCCCCTATGAACAGGGACCCATGGTCACTGCATTTTCCCTGCCTATGGTTGTAAGTATCTTCCGTTACATCCATCAAATTGTTAGAGATTCTCACATCCCCTCCTCAAGCATATTCATGTGGATTATGAAATTCTAGTGCTAATGAAAAGCTGAAACAATCTAACTACAAGTCCAGGAATTTGAATAGCAAAAGCAAAGTCTCTCAAGCCTCCATGAGGCACTAGACGCACCAGTCTTGTAAACAATTTTAGAGTTTATTAGAAGATTCCATGTAAAGTTACCAAGCTAAGATGCTCAACATAACAACAAAGACCCACTTCTCTTGCTTACCAGAACGTGCCACACATGTTCATTAGCTCCTTGGAAACTGCAGAATCTCACGCTGGCTCCCAGAAGTCCTTGCCCTCCCCACATGTTACTGGGGATCACTTCCACCTCACGTACTTTTGTGGTTTTTATGTTGTACACTTCCAGCTTCACTGCCTTTTCTGCATTTGCTTTCAGCAGATCTTTTAACATGTCATTTTCTTTGTTCTAGAAACAAGGAGAGAAGCTATTTAAGATTGCATTTTGGCATAGTGGTCTGTTAGATCTGCAATGTAAAATGTACATATATTATATAGATACAGGCAATCTTAAAGAGAAAATGTTAATGCCCAGAAACAAATAAGCAGGGACCTGCGTTCACTGCATTTTCTCCATTGCCATCAATGAGGAAAAAGGCAGTGAACACAAGTCCCTACAAATAAGATCAGGACTTACTTGGCATCCACAAGGCACCAAACCAACACTATTTCTTTTAGTTTTACGAACAACTGTGAAAGATTCAAACACTGAAGCTACATGCCCTAGCTAATACTATCAATGCCACTCAACCACTCCCCACCTTGGAATGTTGTTGTAACTACTTCTATTGTTCAGTTTCTATTTTTCTGTGCAATTAAACCTGGGCTTAGTTAAAAATAACAATGGGCACTTTGATGGACATGGGGCTGGCCACTCCTGGAGCTGCTCCAGGAATGCACCCGACCAGCCTCGGCTGGGTTGGGCTGCCTTTAGATACGATGAGCCACCTGGGGGTGAAGCAGAGCATGCCCCATGCCTGGAACTCCCTCCCTACCCACATCCGCCTTGCCCCCTCCCTCCGCTCCTTCAAATCCCTCCTCAAGACCCACCTTTTCCTCGCCGCCTTTTCCAATGCCTGCTAGTCATTNACCAACCTCATTGTAACCAAGCCAAGTACACGCACCTGAGACTTCGCATCCGCTTGAATGTTTGTTTGTCTTCTCCCCTGTCTCTCCCACTGTCCCCTCTCCCTGTCTCCCCCTCCTTGTCTTTTAGATTGTAAGCCACAGGCAGGGACCGCGTCTATTGTATGTTTCTGTACAGCACCAAGCACATGACTGGCGCTATATAAATGTTTATTATAATAATAATAATAATAATAATAATAATACACCTAACGTTATATTTTATATTGCCCTTTGAGCCTTTAGCACACCTAAGTAATTCAAAGCCTCTGGAAAGTGGAAGTATTAAAACTGAATTTTTAACTACCGAATAGCAGGAGGATATTTCTAAACCTTACTTTTTAAAGCCTTATCACTATTTTGCTGTCTCTTTATACAGCTAACAGTGTAAACTCTGCTTCCGTGGAAGCTACCACTGAACACAAAATAGCCCTTACCCAGCAGTATTCTCAAATATAGGTACTTCCACTGGGAGACTGAGTTACCTCCTAATGAATGTAAACAAACGAGAGCAGTCACCCAACTAAAAAGTTGTTTCGCATGAACAGGCACAGCAGTTTTAGTCAGATCTCGGCTGGATGTAGAGCAAGCATAAGGAACACAACTTCTATTTGTAAGAGATCTGCTTTGCCTCTGTATTCAAAATTTGAGTTAATTATTCAGTTAGTTGAACAGTTAGGAGTTAAGAAACAGAACTGGCCCTACAACTATGAAAGTTAAGTAAGACTCCAATTTCCAGGGTCCCAACATATATGTCTATGTGGAAGCTTCCCATTCATCAATCATTTATTTACAAGTTCATGTTCAATCAAATGTTGAAACAAATTTGTTTAAACAAGTTTTGAGAAAGCAGCCTGCAAGCTTTTTAGACGTTTATTGTTGGCAGAAAAACAGCCAGGAGGATGCCTAAAATCATGGACTCACGTTCACTGCATTTTCTCCAATGGTGGAACACACAGTGAACATGAGTCCCTGCCCAAAATGTTCAAGCAGCCATCAGGGAATCAAAATAACTTGGAACGCAAGAAAAACTGTACCCAAGGCTGAGAGGCTAGGTAGAGGAGGTAAAATATTATTTTAAATGCAGGGGCCCTTTGCTATACAAAGTTTACTAAGAAAATGACAGCCAAAGCACAGAGTACAAGGCACTTTGGTTCTATCCCCAAAAGCCTTTTGGCTGGAAGGAGCCAACAAGATGTCAAACAAAATTCCAAGAAATCTCTAAGAGGAGGGAAAGACATCCAAATAGGTATTTTTCCTTGATATTTTGTAAATACTTGTGGAACCCCATCCAACTTCTAGAGAATTCATCCAGAGATGATCTGGGTCTTCACTAATCTTACCTTAAGAGGTTTATTTTACGAATACAGAGGAAAGATAGCTTTTGTGGGAATGGAGAGGAAATTACTCAGTCTCACTCTATGCCCAATCCACAGCTTATAAATGTGTTGCAGCTCAGGTAGTGAGGCTTAGCTTTATAGATCAAGTTGTTAAGACTCATGCTTTGAAGTGTTGTGGTCCCCAGGTTGAGCCGTAGTGTGGCTGCCATCACAGTAACAGGAAAACACAAAAATAAAAAGCCATCCAATTCCTCATTTCTTCCACTGTTTATGAGTCTAGCAAGAAAACAATTTTTTCCATTGCTTTCTTCTCTTCTCCAGCAAGAATCACTCAGTCCAGGAAAACAAGCAACTAAATCTTTTAGCAGATTTTCACATTTGTGTGTTTCAAAAGAAGTCTTCACACTTATCACTATGATGCATACAGAAGCCAGTCAGTAAATGCAGTAGCGGCCTATACTTTTGAAGAGGGTGGATCTGGAGTTGCAGCTGCCATCAAATTTTAAGCAGCCAGAACATAAGGAAAGGTCACAAATCCTAGGTGAGCCCAAATTTTAACAGTATTTGCACCTCATGGTGCATGCATTCAAGAGACTTGGTTTACTAGTCAGTAAAAGTCTGATGCGTTCAACACAAGAACGTTGTGGGTTTCAGACCAGCTTCCAGTTATGTTTTCATGTTGCAAACACCTAATATATTTGCAATATGAGGCAGCTTAAGTAAAAAGGACAAGAATTCCATCTACCTAACATAATAGTGACTTACACCAGAGGTGGTACCTCCACATCATAGTGTTAGGGTGTTTTCACACAAGACACTCTCCACCTGCCTCCAACCCACTATACATATTACAGGGCACACACAGGGCAACACTGCAGCCCTGCAACATGTATAGTGGGTGGAGAGTGCCTTGTGTGAAAACAGCTTTATTCAGAACAGAATGCAGGAGAAGCTTGCCTAAGACAAAGCTTCAATCTGTAGGGTTGTCAAACCATCACCCTTTAGAAGCACTTATTAAATAGGCACTTATCAAAAACTCCTTGTCTTTACCTACTTACTAGCCTGGCATGTCCTATTGCGATGATAAAATCAAAGAAAGGTTCCAACCCAGCCCGCTCAGCAGGAGAATTTTCTTGAATCTGAAAGATTACATATTTTATATACTAGTAAGTATGATTGACAGATATATCCACTCAGATGTATACTGTAAAATAGGTGTGCCACATAAAAGTAATGTTGGGACAATAAATATGGTTAGAAATTCACAGAAAAGCAAACAGATGGATAAGAGCCACACCATCCATTGGTGCCGAGGGTTGCCTTGCTGCCAACACACCCATCATAACTGCTGCATTACAATGAATCCAGAACATAGTTGACCTTCCTCTCCAACACTCAAACAGGCTTTTTTATTTAAGACTTGCAATGTGGAAGAGTGAGCAACTTTCACATACCCAGAGAGCAATAATGACAAGTAGGGTATATTTAATGTCAAACGTGGGGCATGCTATGCATGAAAAAGTTAGCAGACAGTCAAATTACCACCCTGTGAAGCTTTAAGGCTGTCTCCATGAACTTTAAGCAAAGACCAAGCAACTTGATCAGTGATGTGTTGTGCAGCAACTACAAAATTGATCCAAAGCAGCAAAATTTACTTGAACTGCTGCTTTGCAGGAGGAGAAAATGAGGTCCTAACAATGTACTTGGCCCAGAGTAGAAAAAATGTGTGGATACATAGAATAATTAAGCGATCAGGAATAGTCTTTCCACAGTCTACGCTGCAACCCATTAAGAAACCATTCAATATTACTAAATGTTAGTAACACTGGTAAATGTTAGTTAATAAATGTTTAAGTATGTACAAAAGTGAGAAAGGTAGTTAAGCTGGAACAGTTTGTAGGTATGAAGGAGGAATTCTAACCAACTGTATAGCTGTGCATGTTTCAAGAGGCAGCCAAGCAGCCCATCTGTTTACCAAGGTTCTCTATGTTGGGCAAATATTTGTCACACAAGTGTACAGACTTAACAGAAAATAATTACCCCCAATAACCCCTCCTGAAAGTAATTTAGCATAGTACATCCTAGTTAGGCCATAGTTTATTTGGGCAGAGATTGTCTGTCTGTCCTGTACAGTGCACAGCACTGTCAGAACTTAAAATCAAGAATCATGTTTAATGTTAGAGGCAAGTAAGAAACAGGTTATGACAAATACCTATTTAATGTGCACCTCTTAGGTTATCCTAGCCTGAAATTTATGCTTCAAGAACTGAGGCATCTCTAAACTCCCATGAACAGTAAAAGACCTAAAACCTTACCTTGTAGCTGCTAATCCTATAGCTTCAAGATATGCAAGAAGTCAGCTGTATGCAACGTGACAATAACGCTTGCACTCTTATTGTGGAAAAGAGATACTGGAGCCTATAACCCCCCAGGGAATGAGTACATGAGGGTTGTGTGTTCTCCAACAGCCTTTCCGCATCTTGAGGTAGATTATTATGTGTTATTTAATGCACTTGCAATGTTCAAAATCTTTTACAATCCTTATCTAGTTTCTCTCTCAAAACAACCCTGAAAGGTAGGTCACTATATGGAGAGGGCTACCTTCATTTCCAAGTTTATTAAGGAGTCACTATTGGTGTGAACAAGCCAAGCATGCAAACATTTATTTTTCCTCATCTTTTGCTGCAGCACTTTTAAAGGACATAAGGCAGGGTGTAAATACAAACACCAGCTGCTCCCCCTCGTCAAACCCTCCCAACGCACCCCACTCATCAGCCCAAGCAATTCAATGCAACTTTCTTGGCACGACAAGTCACACAAGCGTAGACAGAGTATAAAGTTACAGCACCTTGGACATTTGCCAAGGGCAAGCGTGACCGACCCAGACTAAATTAAAAAGTTTCTTGTTTAGATTATCTTTAGCTAACTCTACAAACGGAAACAAAATCCCAACATTCATATTGCTACAAATCCTGAGTGGCACACTGCAAGTATATTCCCCAATTATCTTGTCTTTACTCAGACCAGCGAACTTCTGAACTCCTAACAATACTATTAGCTACGGTCAGTCGCTAGGCTTGGATTTCAGCCCTGGTGCTAGTTGGCACAACCGTCAATTTGGCAAACCCGTCTAGCGAATGCGTCCTGTCCTACGCCCAGGACGCTGGAAAGGCGGTGAGAAAAGAAAAGGACAGGGGCAGGGAGAGAGAGATGGCTACCCAGCAAGAAGGGACAATTTCTTCATGCTAAAAAAACCAAGGACGACAAACATGGGGCATCTTATTTTAATTAGGGGGGGGGGGGAGAGAAGGGGCACAAACACAGCTACAGCCCTACGGCAGCCCCTTAGGGCTGGCCAGAGCCAAATCCAGGGATGTGCAAGCTATGGAACCGCTCGGGCCCCCCCTATAGGGAGTGTAGGAAGGGGATTCCCCTGAATAACCATGGTGTGGGGGAGGTTTGGGGTGGTTGGAGGGTTTTTTAGGAACACGTGATTGTGCGACTTATAGTAGCTATTTATATTTCTATTCGGTTGCGGCAAACTGCCCCGAGCCTTAGGGAGAAGGCAGGGTATAAATCTAGTAATAAAAATGGAGGGGGGGGGGTGTGGGTGTTTACAGGGACCCCCTGCCATGCGTGGTGTCCATCAGTCAACCGGAAATAATACACGCTGCAGGTATAAAACGCAGCCCCACAGCAGGGCCGCGAATGTGGGGAGCCCCGGTGGAAACACGGTCTCGGGGAATTCAGAAAGAGCCCACGTTACTATTACGGCCGGGGCCCCAGTTTCCCCGGGGGGGTGCGCGCGCAGCACCCCTCCTGCCTGGAGCCTCCCAGCAGCGCCCCACCGCGAGGCCTGGGAAGCCAGGTCACCCTGCACCTCCCCCTGCCAGGTAAGTCAAGCGCCCCTAAACCCGGCCCGGCCCTGCCCCGTCCTCCCCCTTGACGGGCCCCGGCCTCACCCCGTGCACATGGAAGCCCTCGGAGCCCCCATTGGGGACCTCGTAGCTGGAGCCCAGCCCCATGGGGGGGCGCGCGCGAGACGAGGAGGCGCTCAACCGTCCAGCCCAGCCGCCGCCATTGCTCGCGCCGCGGCCAGCGCTCCAGATCTCCTCGAACCCCCACAACTGTGAGGGGGGAGGCTACGCTCTGCTCGCTGATAGGCTGCGGGCGCCTGGCACGTGACATTTCCGTGAGCGTTAGAAGCTCAGGCATCGACTCAGCTAGCAACGGAGGGGCGGGGCTAGCGGTAACCCGGGACGCCGTGTGGATTGCGGGTTCGCGGGCGCGCGCGCGGTTAGCCTCTCTCTCTACCCATCCGACGGGAGCGCGATCCTCTGCCCGGCCCCTTTGGTGTCTCTCGCCATGGCTGAGGCCGATCCCCAGCCCGTGGTACAAACACACACCCACCCCTCCTGGGCGGGACAGGGGGGGGAAAGCAGGGACTCGAGGGGACATTGGGGCTGGAGACCGGGAGGGACTGGGAATAGTTTGTGAGAGAGCTTTACCTGATGGGCTCCTACCTCTCCAATGCCCCGGTTTTCCCCCTCAGCTAACACCTCTTGTGTTATCTGTCTGGCAGTCATGGGAAACTGCTGCAGAGTCTCTAGGAAGGGAGGTGTGAAAGGGGCAGCAGTTTGCCAGCCATGAACAATGGGACAAATCAGGGATTTTAAAGCAGGGGTGGGGTGTGCTGGAACAATCCAGGACGCTTGAGAGGTAGGGGTAGGAGGGGGTATCTGGGTTTGGGTTAGAGGACACGAGGTAGGAGGGGGTATTTGGGTTAGAGGACACGAGGGGACGTTATTTGTCAGCCTATGTCTGTGAGGGTGGAACACTAGGGGCCTGGAATGTGCAGGGGTCTAAGCTGATGGAAAGAGTAGCTGGCAGAGTGGGGGATGGTGCTTGCTTATGGGAGAGCTATTTTGCGGAGGCTGGGATATGAAGGGAGGCAGATGACAATGGACGGATTGGGTTGTCAGCATGCCAAGATGCAGGAAGGGCTATATAAAAAGCAGGGGCACTGTTGTGAGGTTAGTTGGGCCCGCTGGTTGAAGAGGGAGAGATATTTGGGCAATGCAGTGGATGGTCTCTTGAGGCATGGGCGGTGAGGCTCACAAGTAACTAAATTTCTCCTCTCCAGTTCCTGGGATCCTTGTTCACACAACCAGTTTGCAGTAGAGGGCATGGTACAGACTGCCCCCACCTCCACCCCCCAATTGCAGGCAGGTTGGGTGAACAAGCTTACTAGCACTGCAAATGCCGTTTTGTACAACCTGCAACTCAGGTTGTGCTCCCTGTTCCCTTCCTGCTGTGAAACAGTTTGTGTTAAGGGGTCCTAAGAATCTGCTCCAGCATCTATTGCAGTCAGTAGAAATACTTGAATTTCTACTACCCCAATTATACAGACATGTATGCGCATCAATTCACAGTGACTACTCATAGTAGTAAAATTAAATATAAGCATATCTACTTGCAGAATTTGGACTAAGATGATACATCATAAATTCTCTTTTAAAAACCCGCAGTATACGTATCTAAAGCATAGGATTTTGCGTTACTTGAAGAAAAAACCTGCGGTATAAGTCAGGACTTTGCCTTTTCAAGGAAGACAATAATAATTCACAATAATTACTCTGCATACTTAGTAACCACTATTCTGATGTCATAGACATCTTAATATTTTGATATCCAGATATGTGTTAAGAAGTGTGTTAATACCAAGAGGTTTTTTTTAATCTTTGTTTTGTGAAAGAATCCCCCCATTTAGAGTATTTTGCAAATGATGATGAATCAAATAAGAACCCCTCTCTTATTCTCCTTCCAGGCCTATATTCTGTACTATGCTCAAGAAAAATATTTTAACCATGTGAAGCAACTGGCAGACTTGGAACTGAAAAAACATCCCTATGATGCAGTATTGCTGTTTTTTCAGGCATTTGGGACATTGCTTATAGGTAAATACTGTTGCTCCCTATTCCCCAAATACTGGAAAGTTTCAGGGTAACTTTTTCTGGGTTGTTTTTCTTCTGAGACGGAAGAGACTGGAGTCTTATGGTGTGGTAATATATTTAATTACAGCGTGAGGATACCCAAACAGATACCGCTGCAACCCCAAAGTCCATCAACACAGAGTTCCCGAGACTGCCCTTCTGCAGTCCTTTCCTCCAAATCACTTGCAGTTCGTTCTGCAAACTCCATTACACACCTAAAACTGTATCCAGAGTGTTACATTTTGGGGAGGTGGGGGGGACACAAGCTCACCATTCCTAGGGCAAAATGGAGATTATTCCTCAGGAGATGCAATAGTTGAGCTTATCTGAATGAGATTAAAACATTTGTGTTTTGTTCTCTTGATTTAAAATGTTTTAACCTCACAGTATCCAGTCCACACAAACTTCAGTTTTTCACCCACGTGTTTGAGGCTATCCTGCAGATTTTGATCAACTACGCATGTCTAAATAATAGTACATAAATTCCACTTGTTCCAGATGATCTTCACATTTAGTGCCCAAAGCAAATATACAGTTAGTGATTTTGGTACCTCACAGCATATGATTATGATGTACTGCAGAATTAGTCTTGAGTGTCTGAGCTACTGTAATAGGCACTCCTTAACACTTCTCATATCATTTAAACATTTTTAAGTCACCTTTGTCCCAACCCTAAAAACATGGACTGCCAATAGCCAAGAAATTAAATTTAATGTTACACATACGAAGGCAATATTAAAAAACATCAAACAACACTTGCATTGAACAGTTGCAGTTGAACAGGTGAGAGGTTGAGGAAAAAAGTTAAAATCTATTATGTTTTTTAGATTAATTACAATACTAGATCAACTTTACACAGCTTTTAATTTGCATCTGTTCTTTTAACTCCCTTCCCCCACAAAATACATCAACTTTGAGAAAAGGAGTTCCCTTACACAAGATGTGTCATGTTCACATAAAATTTGTTTCTATTATTCAGAACAAAACAGTTTCGCTGGCAGAGATTGTGGGTTAGCAGGGACATTTAAGCTTTCATTAAATTAAAAAGCAGTCAAGTCTTTGTATCTACACATTTTACATTTAAATTCCACAAGTTTGGCAAGCTTTCATGGTGACCTCGAGGATGTTTTCACCAAATCATAGACATAAATATGGAATCCTCATCAGGTTTGATGAAACAGACAGAGGGTTTGGCTTAAACTTGATGAATGACCATGCCAGTCCTTTTGAGCCATCTTCTTTGGCATATTCTACTTGTTTACCCACCAGTCTATCCACAACTTCACCTGGCTCCCGTTTTGCTGCAGATGAATCATTGGAATCAGGCCTAATATGGAGATCACTTTCTTTATAGTCCTCTAAGAGCTGGTTACATGCACAAGACAGGATCCCTCTCATAGGTAATATAAAACCATGTATTCATTGTAGGAGCTTGAGCCAAGATCATCCCCGTTATTGTTCTCTTCTGTCTCAAACATATGTTCCACTGCTTTGCCAATTCTTGTATCTGATTCGAGATGAAACAACTCTGTCTTGAAGGACTTCAAGCGCTGAAACTCCTCTTTGTGCAGTTCTGTAGACAGTCAAATCCATCATGCTTAATAAGATAAAGAGATGAATTTACAGAGACCTGATCAAGAACTGTCCTTTTCCACTGTTACAGGCCCACTTCCTCCTTTCCTTCCATGCTGTATTCTGCAGCCACAATGCTTCTTTGGGGCTGAGAAATAAGTTTGCTTGGGTCTAACGTTGTTTCAATGCTTTTTGTGAGAAATTCTCTTCTTCATCGTGTTGGCAGAGACACCTGCATGTCCCCGCATCAGCTCTGGATCACTGACCTGGTGTCTTTCCAAATGGGGTCTTCATTCATTTGTATTTAAGTAAACAGCAGAGCTGCTGGACTAGGGTGAAAATCCAGTTCTTAAAAAGTTGTAAAGACTTCTTCTCAGTCTTGGAATGAGAAAACTACTACTTGTTAGTCCACCATCCAAGGAAGAATTTTCTTTTTCCAAGCTCAGCTGAAGTACTTTCAATTATATTGCTCTGCCCAACTCCCCTGGGGCGTCTGCCACAGTGCCAGTGCTGCAGTGGCCAGAGGGCCCCCTGCCTGGCCGGCCAGGACTCTCAGCTCCTCAGTGGCAGCAAGAGCGGGGACAGCTGCTCCCCTTGTCTCACTTGGCCCCCTCCTTCGCTGCTGCTGCCTCTTGCTTGCCCCTGCCACATTGGGATCCTCCCCGCATCAGTGCTGCTGCCCGAGCCACTGTAATAGAGACAGAGTAGTAGAGTGATATCTTTTATTGGACTAACTACAGTTGATGGAGGTATGCGTTTCTCTGTATACAGAGAATTCCTTGGGTGATTGCTCAAACCTGAAAATTAGTAAATGAGATCTTTGAATATATTTGCAGGCCGAATACAAGAAGCGATTGGACTGCTAGAGAATGCCAAGAAGCGCCACTCTGATATTTCATTATGCTGTCTTCTGGCTCTCATTTATGCACAGAAAAGATGTGAAAGTATTGGTGAGTTTTTCCTCTGCTGTTAAATGTGCTATTTATAGGTGCAGTCACACGAACCGTGGCAGCCAAATGCAGCCGTCACACTGGGGGGCCAGCACAGGGAGCTGGGCAGATAGTCTCCCCCCAGAGCAGCCAGATGGGCAGACCACTGTCAGATCTCCCGCCAAGGCCGGGACGGATCAAGGCGCTGACCATGCAAGCAAATGCCTGCCCTGCCCCGCCTCCCTCCCCTGGCCTGACCAGAATCCTGCCCCTGTCCATAATGTCACTGTGCACGGCGGGTAACAACACCCACCAATCAAAGTGCCACATGGCAGGGCAGAAGGGTCGGAGCACACAGGTTACCATGCTTTGAGCAGTCTTACCCCCATTTTGGGTAAGGCTGCTATGTGACGTGTCCTCAGCCTTTTCCCCAGGACACATCTCCTAGCAGCCAGCTGCTTGCCCTGCCATGCAGCAGGGGGAACATCTGGCAGCCACTGGCCACACCATGCACATCATTTCATAGTATGGTTGCTCAGAGTGGGTAAAGGCTGCCCAGTGCATGGTAGCCTGCCCAAGGCATCTTGTTTGACTGCTACACCCCCATGTTATTCATTGCAAGTCTGCTAAAATAAGAGACTTGGGAAAGTCAATTCTCTGTTGCATTCATAATTAGTTCAGTTGAAGGCTATAGGAGTTTGAGATATTTGTACAGAAATGTGTGCTTTAATTAGTGCCCCTTGAAAGGAATAGTCTATTTGATTGTTAAAGAGAATGGCACACCAATATTTCTGTTAGCAGAGCAAGATTGACCAGAGGAATCTGCACCAACTTTGTATTGCAGCGGTGGGAGTTAATATTTGCATAGCATAGGGATGGAGAATCTTTTCCTTCCCATGAGCTGCTTTGAAAAGTTGTATGAGCTCTGCAGGCCCGATAGCAATTGAGGAAGGGAATGCTTAAGAGATGTGATCAGGATACGGAATCAAAGGGGAGGATCCAAACTCTGGATCTATGACCCTTTTTACACAGGCTGTGGCATGGGGAGGGGGGTCCATGTGCGCTGCATGGGGGGAGGGTGTAGACGGGTGCACACTGCCCCCCCCCATGCATCCCCACGCACGGAGGTACCTCCATTTCCGTCGGTGCCTCCATGCATAGCGCACCCCTCACCCCCATGTTATTTACAATGGCGGCATCCATGCAGGAACACCCAGATTTCTGGGTGTTCATGCATAGGTGCTGCCTGTGTAAAAAGGGCCTCTGTCATAGATCCATCCCCTGTCATTGAATTCATGCCTTCATCGCCACTGCCTTCCCCACCTGGAGAAGTCTGTGGCAGCGGCAGCCTTCACATCTAAAAGAACTCCTTGTGTAAGTGTCTCTAGGTGTTGGGTCCTTGACTTATTAGCCTACTATTCTGTGAGTTTCTAGCTGGTTGAGACATTTATGATCTGACTTTCAGATATCTCTGCTGTTTCGGAACTGGAAAACAAGTTAAAGGAAACTCGGAAGACTGCAGGAATTAATGCCTTGTATTATGCAGGGATGTTTCTTTGGCTAATGGGTAAAAATGAAAAAGCAAAGGAATACGTTGACAGAATGCTAAAGATGTCTAATGGATCCAGAGAGGTAGTGCATATGAGGTTTTTCTACCCGTAAGACAAAACTACATCAAACTTCTAAATATTTAAAACTAAAACATAATCCACACTATTTTAACATAAATCAAGAAAATGTAGGATAAGCTGTACCTAACTTGAAATTTGCCTAGATTTTGATCTGTTTTATACACAACCTGACAAGAGCAATATTTATATTTCATGTAAAAAGTTTGCTCAGAGTAGAACTGTTACCTGCCTATAGAATATCAGCCCCTTAATCTTCTGTGCACCCTTGCTCACAAAGTACATACTGTCAATTTCCTTGTGCAGTTTCAATTTTTTTTAATACTATTGTTTTTCCCCCCCTTTCTTTCTTTTTTTTTTTTTTTAAACTATTTCAGGGTCTGGTACTTAAAGGGTGGGTATATGTCACATCTGACAAACAGCATGCTGTTAAGAAATCTATCAAATACCTGGAAGAAGGGGTGCAAGACACAACAGATATATTTGGGATGATGGGAAAGGTAGGACTGTTGGTGCATTGTTGTTTTACTTTAAATATATTTTATATTCTCATTTCAGTCATTGTCACTACATTTCAGTTTTTACCGGAGAAGATTCAGGATATCTTCCTTTTCTTGCATCCACTGATACCATTGGTGATCCCTACTTTTGATCTCTGAGAACATACTTCATAAGAACATAAGTAGTACTGTACTGGGTCAGACCAATGGTTCATCAAGACCAGCATCCTGTCTCCGACAGTGGGCAGTCTCTGTCTCTTGGGAGAAGTACCCAACAGGTCACACTGGGCAATCTATTCCCTGTTCCAGCCCCCAACAGCAAGAGGTTACATCCCCAAGGTTCATATCCTTTACTTGCCCTAGGAAAGGTTGAGTTCATTGAGCCAAATTCAAAGCTGGTGAAATCAAGCTTAACTCTGCTAAGTTGTACATACTTATGCCAAGTCCAAATTTAGTTAATTGTTTCATTTCATCAAACCCCTCATGAAGAAATTAAGTTTCATAAATACTATATTATAAAACTATTGAACTTTGCATTGATGGGTGGTTTATAAGTTTTCAGATATTACATCTACATCAGAATATGTACAATACCCTATTTGTTTCTGCTGAGAACATTTATCTAAATGTAAACATAAGGCACAGTCCTCCACCCATTGAATTCAATGGCAAAATTCCCACTGACTTTAATTTATGGATTGTGCCCACAAATATTATCAATGAGGCCAATCCTAGACCCCCCGCACGCAGGTTGTGCATGCCTTATGCACGGTTTGTGTGCAGGTTGCACAAACACCGTGTGCCTGTCACACACGCGTGCCGCACGGAGCTTCACATCGGTCCCAAATCCTTTAATTACAGTACGGGTATTTTCAAATGAGACACTAGCCCGCTGGAGTCTGTGTTCAGTCCCTGCAGACCCCATTCACATGTTTAGTGTGGCCAGCCTAATAAACGGGCAGCCCCTGGGGTGTATTTCATGTGCTTGCGGGTAGCCCCCACTGCCAGCATTGGTGACAGTGTGAGTGGAGAAGGGGCAGGACGCGGTTGCTCCTTGGACACTCTAGGGTTTTCACCTGTAACTCTATGGTGCTGGTGGACCCATACACGTGGAGGCACTGCACACAACCTAATTGACAGGATGTGGACATGTAAGCATACATTAGCTTGCATTTGCCCACATGGCAGACTCTGCATTCTCCGATACCCCACCATGAGTGGGGCTGCGTGTTCGGTGGGTGGTGGCCACATGGATGGTGAGGATGAACACTAATAAATGGCCAGGTGGACACTAACCTGCTGTGGGCTAATCTGAGCTACCATCTCGTTTGTTTTCACCTTAAGTCTACAGTAATGTACTGTGCAACAAAAGTAATCCAGAAAGGTTTCTAATTTCAAACATCCAATGATCAAGCAATTGCAGTGGCTCCCAAACTTTTTTCCTGTACAGCCCCGTTTTCAGACTTGCATATGATCCCAGGCAGCATCAAAGGCATGCATAATATATTTGGGCTTGCAAACCCTTTTGCAGATGGTGTGATACCATAGTGGAGCCTGATCCACCCTTTGGGAGCCTCTGCTTTATGGGTGTTGTACATTTTACAGTAATCAGCTCAAGAACTTTCTGCCAAGCAAAGTTTCCCATATTCTCTTTTAACATTAAGTTGCTTTTTAAAAGGGATACTAGGGGTAATTTCAGACGTGATGGGTCTTTTGGCCCGCCATGCTGGACCAGGATTCGTCTTGGATCCCAGTCCGTGATCAGACCGGCTGTCCTTTAGACGTGCCGGCCTAATTGCAAAGGGGAATCAGGGAGGAGGTGGGGCTGCGTGGTGCGACGTCCAGTCGCTCAGCCCCGTCACCCCGCGCTGCTCTGGCCGCCCGCCCTCGGGCAGACGGGCGGGCACAGCGGCCAATTAGACCGATGCGCCCGATCCCGTACTGCAGTTGGAACCACGGTCTGGAACAGGGCGAGGTAACAGATGTTACCTTCGCCCCAATCCTGATCGTGGTTCAGCTAACCACAATCAGGCTGGCCTCACCTCCAGAATCGTGGTTAGCTTTGAACCCCGCCAGGAATTCACTGTGGTGAACATCTGGCGGGGCTCAAACGGACGTTCGTGCGATCACAGCCACCACCCTGAATCCACTGTGATTCAGTGTGGTTGACTATGATCTCGTAACGTCTGAAATTCCCCTTTGATAGCACCTAAAGAGCATCTACGATCGCACCTATGTTCTAAATAGTGTGCAATTTCAATCAACAAATAAATGGTGGAGAATAATGTGCAACACACGATCACGGTGAATATAGGCAGACATCTTGTTCATTGCATGAATCCTTATTTATGGGAAGAGTCGGGTGATTAAAAATGGAGAAGCGAGAGAGTGGACCTGTGAGTTCAGGCAGGTGATCGGAACAGAATTCATAATCTGAGAAAGGTTAACTGTAAAAATTGTGTGTGTGTGTGTGTGCGTGGCTGTTTTTAAACAAGCACTTCTCCCTGTGGTTCCTCCTGGACGGCCAGCTAGCACAGTAGGGTATATCCCCATCACTACCAGTAGGAGGCAGACATACAAATTTTGTATTCCTACTCCGGGGGTCCTCTTTCCATCCCCAGTTGATTGTCTACCTTCACGCAGGTAGGATGCAGGCTAGCTGCCTCCAGGAAGAACCTGGGAAAACAACTGACAGGCAGCATTAAAGGATAGCTCCAGGTGCCAGGGGAGGAGCAATTCCTCCCGCTGTTCACCACTCCCCTCTGCGCTAGGAAGGGGGGGGGCAGGAGCAAGGCCGGGCAGTCTCCCCAGCTGCTGGGCAGGGAGATCCCGAGGAGCGGGCGCAGCACCCGCGAGGGGCTAACTGCAAAGTCCATAGACACCGATTACATCCCGCTGAGGGGAAGGGGAAAAGACCCCGTTGGGTGCAGCATAGCCATCAAACAACTGTAAGCTTGCTGCGGGGGAAAAAATATACAACCCCAGGACCCAACTACAGCCGGTCCCGAGGCTCTGCCTGGACAGGGCTGAGGAGAAGTAAGCGGAGACTCCCATCCTGCTTCCTCCTTGTTCCGCCTTCCCCTCCTCCGCTCCCCTCCCTCCCCCCCGCCTGCCACACAGGCAAGGGGGGGCAGAAGAACAAGCGGGACCAGTAAAACTTCAAGGAGTGCGGCATAGCCGGCTCTGGGTCCCGACTCAGCCCGCAGGGGGGGACGAAATCCAAGCCGCAAAGGTTTTTGGCGCGCTGGTAGAGGGCCTCCTCATTGGCCGGCCTGACCATCACCCCCCCCCTTACCCAATGGGAAAGTCGCAGGAAACTACAGGGCAATGTCCTTGGTGTTCCAGGGAGGAGGGGCCACGCAACATGCGCGAGGAGGCAGAGCAGCCAATAGGCAAGCGAACCAGCCGCACGTGGTACCCCAGCGTAGCAGTCGCGCGTGGGAAGCTGTTCTCGAGCCTCAGAGACAGCAGACGGCTGAGAGAGAGAGCGTGGTTGAACCGGTCAGCAGCAGAAATGGCGGCAAGAAAGAAAAAGACAGCGGCCACGGAGACACAAACAGAATCCGTAAGCCCTCCACCCGATCAGCCTCGGGACCCGCACATGGAGGTGCTTAAGGAAATCCTTGCGCAGCTAAAGCGCAAGAGGTTTCCCCCCCCCCCCCCCCCCC
>QEPC01000046.1:1710665-1763130 GCA_003113815.1 Sphenodon punctatus | reverse complement strand
GGGTCTGAGGCTCTGTCTGCTGTGCCCAGGAGTATTGACTTGGTGGGAGGGAAGGGGTTCAACTACTTGTTCTGGGTAAAGGTTTCAGTGGCTCTTTCGGTTGGGAAACGTCCACCATTTTGTTAAATAAAAAGTTTTATTTTGGGCCCTGAGGCTTAGACACTGGGCTTGGTTAGAACAGTCTGTCTTCTCTGTGCTGAGCCTGAACTCAGCCCATGGCTCATAAGGATAGGCTGGAGCTTGTGCTATATGGGCAATATGTCAAAACAGCACCTTTCTTTGTAACCCCCTACCCCAAAGGCAATCATTACCAGATAGGAAAAATGCCCCAGTATTTGTTTCAGGGGTCTAGCCCTTTAAATTTAGTAGGCAGTCAGCTGCAGCTTGGACATAGTCACCCAATCCCAAAACTTTTATGAGCCCCATTGAGTTGAGTGGAGATTATGAGCTCATCAGTGTTTTTGGGATTGCGGCCATGGCCCCACCCCCTTAAATGCTGGGAGAGGGATGTACTTCTGTGGATTTTTCTTCTGTGGGAGCTGGGGACTGAAATTTAGGCAAAAATAAAATCCCTCTGCATATAACTCTGCAAGTTATAAAACAGCCTTAGGGAAAAGATTCAAAGTTACTGCCACCCTGACCAACATTAAAACAAATGCAACCAAGAGAAAAATTGCAATAACGAAATCTCTGGTGATGGACCGGACCGGGCAGGGGGCCCACAGTCCATTTCTTGTCCCTAGGCCCATTCGAATCTAGCTACGCCCCTGGGTCTCAAGAATTAAATCTACACCCCTCAATCACAGTAGTAGCAGTATGTATTCAGTATGATCTACAAATCATATTTGTTACACAACTTATTTGCTCTCAAAGCAAAAATTGCCACAGCCTTTATTCTTTCCGAATCAGAATCCCTCAAAA
Organism: Sphenodon punctatus; assembly: GCA_003113815.1. NCBI lineage: Eukaryota > Metazoa > Chordata > Lepidosauria > Sphenodontia > Sphenodontidae > Sphenodon > Sphenodon punctatus. The sequence continues at coordinate 1,762,209 of QEPC01000046.1, read as the reverse complement.
GGAAAATAAGCTGTTGCAGTGTGGATCTAGATTGATCTCATCCAGTTTCCTGAATCAATTGTATACATAGGTGTACATAAATAGGGCATCTCAAAATATAATGCCTAAGGTCCTCTACCTCAAGACCACACGGACAAAGCCGTTCAGTATAAGGAACCGCCCTATATCGACCCTGAAGTACCGATGTATTCATGGTTTGAAGCCTTACGTTTATAAAAGCTTTCCTAAGAGAAGGATCAACAAGGTGATGTACATATGAGGCCCCATCCCTTGTTGGTAGAAGATATTTATACATAGGGGATATCAGAGAGGCCGAGGCCACAGCCCTCTGTCCTTGCCGATCAACATCCTGAATACGCTGCTTAATCAATTTAATCACAAGGGAACATGGGGCACCATAAAAAAAAAAGGCATAGAGAACCCTAAACTCAGTAACCAGGTATTTATTTTATGCCACCATAGATCCTTGCCACATTCAGAATCCCCTAGCTTTTCTGACACAGCACCAATTAAGATAGAAGTTTCAGGGGCATCTCGGCTAGGAGTTTGAAACCACTGAGGTCTAATGCTATAGGGCGAGTTCTGATGGGAGCTGAGAGGGAGGGTTGATAGATGCTATGAGTAATCCTATTTCCTTCTGGCTCTTGATGCCCTAACAATAAATGGGTTGATTCTGTCATTCATAAAACAATGAAGCAGATGTGAATTAGCTACTGAAAGTCAAATACTTTAATCATTAGCAAAGTCTGCCACTCTTCTGAGTTGATGGGATCATTTTTTTCCTCTCTTTGTTTTTCTCCATAGGCAAAATACTTCATGACACAACAGAATTATTCAGGTGCTCTGGAAGTAGCTAACCAAATAATAGTCCTTTTCCCTGATTTTGTACAAGCACTAATCCTCAAGATGAGACTACTATTAGCCAAACAAGACTGGGAGCAAAGTATAGATGTTGCTGTAAGGTAGGGGACGATAAAAAAAATTCAAGAAACTGAAATGTAATTTCTTTTCAGAGCTCCTTTTTCTTACCACTGCAAAGCTGTTTGTTTATTTTTTTGTTATAAAATTTGTATGCCGCCCCCTCCCTGCTAAAAGCATCTCAGGACAGCTAACAACGTATTAAAACATATGTGAAGTCTACTGATTTTATATATACAAATATTTTAAGCAATTTTCTTCCATGGTGTCCCACACTTTACTAGTTTTTTAAGCACTAGACATTTATGATAAACGCAACATCTGTTCCCAAGTCACCTCACTGCATCATAGGGTGAAAACAGAAGTTATCGCCGCATGGCAGCAGCACACCCCAGATCAAGAAGCCATGGAAAACACATACCAGGTCGGGGTACCAAACAGACACTGGCCAGGGAGGTTGCGAAGCACGCCAAATGTGTGACCGCCCCCACACTGCCAGCGCCCTGTCCCTGGCCATGATGGGGCAGCCATGGCAGCCAATGACAGCCACCCATGGCAGCTGGCCATGGCGGACTCTACCGGGGCCACCAATACAGCCTGGGAACAGATGTGAAAGCCCACTTTGGCCTGGTTGGGCAGGCCTTAGCCTGGGCTGTGACTTCAGGGGTTTCCTGAGGTCATAGCCCAAGGTAGCCACCAATACAGCCCAGGCCAACATCTGGCAGCACCTGCACATCTGTGCAAGGTCCAGTCCGCAGCGGGCCGCTGTCACGTCTGGTTTTACTCATAGCGTAAATAAATTCTCCGATATTCTGCACCACAGCCATTTCTCCTGGGATGTGCAGGACGGGAGCTCTTTCACCCTGGGATGATCCCTGCCTAGGTCAGTAGGAGGCAGACTAAAACCAAGTTGCAGCTGGCTGTGAGTAGAGGGGGTCCATCCCTCCCACTTCCCAGTTTTTTCTCTGCCTCTGAAGGAATAGGAGGTAGGTTGGGGACCTCTCGTCTTTTTGGACTGTGTGCCCACATTTCAGGTTTTTTCAACTGGGGGGGAGGTTTCTCCCTCGGTCTGGAGGGTGAATGAGACTTTTGTTAAGTTGTGGTGCCTTTCAGCCCCACCCCCCGGATCAACAGGCACCTAGGCGCCTCAGGATCCATCCCTTCGGGCGTGGATTCCTGAGAAGGGCGGGTGCGGCAGGCTCCCTTCAGGCGCCCCGCTTGCGGCTCTTAGACCCGCCACCGTCCCACCCATAGCAGTGACAGGGCGCCTGCTCCTGGGCCGCGCCGCCACCCAGAGCAGGGAGGCTTCTCCCCCTCCTCTCCATGGCCTCTTTTGGGATGGTGATACCGCTCGCGCCGCATTCGGGTTTCGGCCGCTGCCCGTAGCTCCGGCGTTTCCCCCCACGCCAATCTCCGGTCGCTTCTGCCTCAGCACTCCCACTCACAGTGAGCTGCCTCTTGGAGGCCCAGCTGGGGTGGGGGGGAAGTGCTTTTGGGCGGGATCCACCATTTTGGGTTCCGCTGTTGTTTTTCCCACAGCGCTTCCTCAGTGGCAGGAAACGCCATTTTGTTTTTTCTCTTGGGGCCGGCAGCATATTTGGTGGGAAGACCAGTCCGCCTCAGTAGTCAGCCTCTCTTTGATGGGCTGCTTACTGTTCCTCACAATCCTATTTTTTTTTTTATTCTTTTCACAATTAATCGTTTGGTCTGCTGACAGTGAGGAACAGATTCACAGGTTCCCCTAAATTTGGTCCTCTTCCCCCTAGATGGCACCTGTTACTAGGAGTGCGTGGGATGGCCCCAGCTCTGAGCCCACGGGGTCTTCTCTCACAGACCCTCCCTCGGCAGAGGGCTCTAGCAGGACAGGACTGTTCCAGATTGCATTATTACAACTCGAGGCCCTGAATAAAATTGTGTCAACTCTCGATTCTCTTCAGCAGAGAAATAGGCCCCGTGGCAGAAAGAGACAATGTTCCCCTCCCGGTAGGGGTGGTAAGGGTCAGTCCAGGAAGGTGGGCAAAGGCAAGCACCCTACCCACAAGCGCAAGAGGCCTGCAGTGCAGACTCTCTTACAGCAAATTGGTTCCTCATCTGATGACGAGGATACCCCTTCACAGCCACCTCAAGGGGCATCTAGGGGGGTAGAGTCTTGACCCAGACACCTCCTTCAGGAGGAGTTAGTTCAGGAAGACGCCTTGGATAATTCTTCAGCTGAGGGACCTCCGTCCTCTGAGCAGGACGAGGAGGAGGAGAGTGAGATATCAGACCAGGGTGAGCAGGAGCATCTTTTGCCCCTCCCAGCCCCACTATCCTCCTGCAGTGAGCAAGACTGTGAGTTCCCGGGGTCCCACAAGTCCAAACTGTTTACTAGATTTCAGAGGGTCCTGGGACTCGTGCAGAAGGCTAGTAAAAGCAACCCATCTGACTCCTCAGGAGAGGAATCTGAGAGAGAATACATTCCAAGGATCTCCTCCAGAGATAGGGTATTGTCCTCCCTAGGGCATTCGAGAGAATTATTACCACAGAGTGGCAGCAGCTGAACCGCATCCTCAGGCTGAACAGAATGCAGCAAGCGCTGTATTCATTCTCTAAGAGCAAAGACCTGTTCTTGTCTCTACCAAGGGTCGATGCAGCGGTGGCGGCCTCCCTAGTGCGTAAATCCATTTTCCCCACAGAGGGGGATGTATATCCAAAGGACCCTACGGACAGGGGGGTTGAGTTGGTGCTTCGGTACACCTTTTGAGGCTGTTTCAGCTACACTATGCATGTCTCTGGCCTCCTCCTACTGCGCCAGAGCCATTCTTTAATGGTTTAAGCTCGGACAGAGCCCAGGTGTCTCAGATCAGATGACCCATAAGTTGTCCAGAAACATTACCTTAGCCACGTCCTTTATCTCTACAGCCTCTACCGACTCGGTAGCTTGGTCTGCTCGGGCCATGGCGGCTAATGTCTCCGCTAGGCGTAGACTCTGGCTAAGATCCTGGAGAGCCGATAGTCATGCAGAAAATCTCTTGGTGTCAGGCCTGTTTAAAAGGGAAAAAATGTTTGGGGCCAACCTTGACATGGTGTTGAAAGAGGCCAGTGACAAGGATAAAAAGCTGCCACTCCAGCAGTTCTCTAGTCATACCCGAGCTAGAGGTTTTACTAGGGCTGTCTCTTCTTCCTTTCCAAAGAGATGGGATGCTGGTTAGAACAACCCTGCGGGGGTCTTCAGAGGCAGGGGATCCCGAGGCCAGGGCCGCAGATCTGGTAGATTCTCTCCTGGACACAGGGCTGCGAGAGTCACCCCTCCATCGCACCAGCCCAAGCAGGACTCCTGATCACCCATACTCAGGATCACAAACCACCCCCGACATCCACTGTCCAGTAGGTGCTCGTCTTCTATCATTTTCCCCTTCATGGCACAACACTCCCTCCGACACTTGGGTGATCAAAACCATCTCCCGGGGGTATGCAATAGAGTTTCTCTATCCCCCCAGACAGCTCTACTGGGTATCCCCCACCGTGCAAGACGAGGCAAAGCATGCTGCTATGGAAGCAGAGATAAGGCGCTTAGCAGATATAAGGGCCATAGAACTAGTTCCCCTTGCGCAGAGGGGCCAAGGTCTATACTCCATCTTGTTCTTGGTCTCAGAAAAGTCGGGCCAGTGGTGAGCAGTGCTCGACTTTAAACAAGTTCGTCCATCTCAAGAGGTTCAAGTTGGAAACCCTGACCTCCATCACCAGGTCCATTCAGCAGGGGGAATAGCTTGTGTCTGTGGACCTGTGTGACACTTATTTACACATACCCATTCTACCGCGCCATTGCAAATGGCTCCTTTTTCAATATGCCTCACACCATTGGCAGTTCCATGCTCTCCCCTTTGGCCTTGCCACGGCGCCCTGGGCCTTTACGAAGGGCCTGGTTCCCCTAGTCGCCAGTCTCCATGCAAAAGGCATCACACTCCATGCTTATCTAGACGACATTCTAGTCCGGCCTCCACACAAGGCCAGGCAGTGACGGTGGTACGAGCGACCCTGCAGTCCCTCGCAGTACACGGGTTCATGATAAACGAGGAAAAAAGCCTCCTGAGTCCCACAAAATGCATAGAACATCTAGGGGTGGTCCATCAACACCCAGGGAGATTGCATCTTTCTGACAGGAGCGCCAGCGCAAGATCAGGATGCTTATAGAGCATGCCCATTCTCACAAATAGGTATTGCTTTCTCACCTGGCGTCACTACAAGGGCTTCTCGTCTCATGGGCCAGGCATCATCTCCGTCCTCTCCAGTCCTTTCTCCGTCCTTATCAACGGCAACTTATGGAGAAGACCAGAGTTTGGCTCTTTCTCCCTCACCAGGTCATCGACTCCCTCTTCTGGTGGATTCTCCCTCATCGGTTCCAGGAAGGCGTTCCGCTGACCGAACCCGTGAGAGAGGTCGTTACTACCGAAGCCAGCCTCTTGAGCTGGGGGGGCACACATGGATGCCGAATACATCCAGGGCACTTGGCACCCAAGGGACAGGGGACATTCAGTGAACTGGATGGAGCTCAGGGCCATCCACCTGGCACTCCTCCACTTTGCTCCAAAGATCAAGGGGTCACACCTACTGGTCTTAACGGACAACACCTCAGCGATGGCATACATCCNATACATCCAGGGCACTTGGCACCCAAGGGACAGGGGACATTCAGTGAACTGGATGGAGCTCAGGGCCATCCACCTGGCACTCCTCCACTTTGCTCCAAAGATCAAGGGGTCACACCTACTGGTCTTAACGGACAACACCTCAGCGATGGCATACATCCGCAACCAGGGAGGGTCCCGAGCCCCCGCCCTGCACAAGGAAGCATCCGCTCTTCTAACTTGGGCGGAGGCCAACCTTCTTTCTCTCTCCGCCAAGCACATAAAAGGAGAAGAGAACATCACAGCGTACTGACTCAGCCGCAGGCAGGTGGACCCAGGGGAGTGGGCTCTCTCCCCAAGAGCATTTAGACAAATATGCAACCGCTTTGGCACTCCCATAATAGACCTCTTTGCCTCGAGCCAGAACACCAAGTGCACAAGGTTCTACTCGCAGTTGCAATCCCCTCGAGCGGAAGCCATGGGCACCTTGAACATTCAATGACCTCAGGGGCTCCTAGATGCGTTTCCCCCTTTCTCGATCCTCAGCAACATGATCTCCAAGATCCGACGGGAACAGGCGATGGTGATCCTAGTAGCCTCAAAATGGCCACGTCGTCCATGATTCGCCGACGTTGTAAATCTGTCCCGACAGGAGCCTCTGACCCTAGACCCAGATCCTGACCTGCTGTCTCAGGGTCCAGTTCTGTATCACAACCTTCAGTTTCTGCAGCTGACAGTGTGGCTCTTGAGGGCGAAGCTCTGAGGAGTTTCAGCTACTCTGAATCTGTGTTGGCCACTCTTATGTCATCCAGAAGGCGCTCTACCATTAGGATATACCAATCTACACAGAGGATTTTCATGGCTTGGTTCTCGGATCATCATGTGAACCCCAAGAACCCACGAATTAGCAACATCTTGCATTTCCTACAAATGGGTTTAGATAAGGGACTCAGAGCTAGCACGCTCACCCGTCAGGTGTCCGCCCTCAACAAGACACTCGCCACCATCAAGGACAGGCGTATCTCAGGTCACCCCCACATTAGACAATTTTTGCGGGGGGCTAGGTCTTTGGCACCTCTTGTGGTACACCGTTTTTCCACTTGGCAGCTCATTCTAGTCTTAAATGCCCTTACTGCCCCTCCCTTTGAGTCACTTCGTTCTGTGTCTTTTTTCTCACGATTAAGGTTACCTTCCTCATAGCAATTACGTCTGCTAAGAGGGTCTCTGAGCTTGGGGCTCTTTCCATAGATCCCACTCTCTGCATTTTTAAGCCAAATTCTGTAATGCTTTGGTTCAATCCCGCTTTTGGCCCTAAGGAGAATTCTTTGTTCCACAGACAGGAAGAGATCATTCTCCCTTCCTTCTGCCCCAAACCGGTTCACAAGTAAGAAAAAAAGTGGCACACCTTGGATCTGCGTAGGGCTCTAAAAAGTTACATTAGGAGGACAGTGTCCTTTTGAAAGTCCCTTTTGCTGGAATTTACAATTCGAAAAAGGGGCAATAAGGCTTCTCCTCCGGCAATTGGGGGCTGGATTGCAGCATGTATTTCGGAGTCATATAAGGCCTCCAGTGTCACTCCACCTCAGTCGATTCTTCCCCACTCTACTCGTGGGGCAGCTGCCTCTGTGGCTTTCAGTGCTAGGGCTCCATATGCAGAGATCTGTAGGGCAGCTACGTAGGTAAATCCCCATTCGTTCACCCGACACTATCGGGTGGACTTGCTGGACTCAGCAGATGCGGCCTTTGGCCGCAGGGTCCTCCAGTCTGTCCTTCAATAGGCTCGATCCCGTACTTCCCTCCTAACTCTGCACTGCTCTGGTAAATCCCAGGCTGAAAGAGCTCCCGTCTTGCACATCCCAGGAGAAAGGGCAATTGGTTTACTTACCGGTGAATTGCCCTTCTGGGTAATGTGCAGGACGCGAGCTCGGCCCACCCGCTAGGCAGGGATCAAGCGGCCAAATGCTAACTGCAGGTAGTGGTTGGGGAACTTGGGGATTCAGTTTCAGGGTAGGGATTTCTGTGTCTCTCCCTCCCTGCCAGCATTCCAGACAGTTTCTGTGTTGGGTTACAGTTTCTAGTTAACCTTTTTTTTGGTTGGAAGTTTTTTAGTATGTATTCTATAGCTTTGAGATCAACTGGCAAGTGGGAGGGATGCATCCCCTCTACTCAGGGCCAGCTGCAACTTGGTTTTAGTCTGCCTCCTACTGGCCTAGGCGGGGTTCATCCCGGACTGAAAGAGGTCCTGTCCTGCACATTACCCAGAAGGACAATTCACCGGTAAGTAAATCAATTGCCCTTTCTATTTAGTGCTGAAATTAATCTCCGCAGTGAATACCGTATTCAATGGATTCTCCTATTTTGATCCAGAAACACTATTCGTGCCTGCTTTGTTTGGATAGTCAGTTCAATTTTACGAGTGGGTTTTTTCAGGTGTTTCAGTCAGTTGAATAACCAAAATGACTGCAATAATTTAAAAATCAGAGTATCTGAAGTGAATTATCCAGATACATGGATAATTGTGGCAGGTACAAATTGTTATATGGGTATCGAAAGATTCTAATTATATCCACTATTCATTTCAGCTCTATTCTATCTTTCTCTTTTGTCATGTTTGGAAATGTAGCAATATACCATCTCCTATAGACTTCAGCTTTGATCTCGCTGCCTTTCAGCTTAGACCACGAGCTAAATACTGACTGGATAGACTATTTTGTCAATATTTTTATGCAACTTACATATAATTATTGTTTAAGAATCCTGTGTAAGGATAGGACTGACATAGATGGGCTTCAAGCTTCTATTGTACATGATATTTCCAGAACAGGACATTTGATCGTGGTGAGTATCATTGCTCATTTTCTTATGTGCTAATACTTGTGTGCTTCTTTGAAGTGTAAAATGAGGACCTGAACTTTTGAGATAATTAAAGATTCCATGGCACTTTTCCCCAAGATTACAGTGGTGGTGTTGTTTTTTTTAAAAAATCTCTGTTCCATTGCTCCATAAATCCAAACGCTTTCCCCACCCATGTGCATGTTTATTGGCTAATCTGCAAGATCAGTCTTCTCCCTTCATTCCTCGCACTTCTTACTGGAATGCTCTCTGAGAAGCTTTCTTCCCAGGTTTTTGGAATGCAAGGAATGAAATAGATGGATCTTCTCAAAGCCCTTTGTACCGAAGTAGTTTTATGATTTTAAGAATAGCAAAATTCCTTGCTCTAGTGACAAGGTGTGGGAGTCAGTTTATTGTAAACTTAAGTCAGTGTTTTATTTTAAATCCAAGTCACAGTGCTTATTTATCTGGACATGTAAGTTTTTACCATTAGAATGAAATTTATCTAGCAACATATGGGTCTTACAAGGCTTCGGGTATAAGGGAACAGTGAGTTTTACTGCAGACAAATTCCCTACCCTTTTCATGTGTTACATCTGGCTTTGGAGCATCATGTATTATAGACTAAGGTGGGCTGGGATATGGGTAGAATTGAGGCCAGGGAATCCATGAATATACAGGCCACAAGCTCAGTTAGCAGTCACTGATTAGCCAGAATACTGATCTGCCTGCTCGATTGGAAATGGGTTCTATACCTTTTGTGCTATACCTACATCCTGCACAAAACAAGTCTATTCAGACTTTTCAGTGATAAATAAATTTTTGTTCAAAGGGATATCGTTGAAAGACTGGCAGTAGCTGAACTGTTGTCTCTGATTTGAAGGTGACATTTCATTCCATGTGTTGACTGCAGGCATCTTCTCAGCTTAAAGAGTTTATGGGTTCTTTGGAGAAGAAGGAACCTCAAAATGCAAAATTTCATCTTCAAAAAACTCTTGTGATTAGTAGACTGGTAAGCAGGTTTGTTTAGCAATCATGGGTCTGTGATATCATTTGTATAGTCAACTAGCCTCCCATAGGTTTTGACTAGATTGATTTTTTTTTGTGAAACATATATTTCTTTGTCTTCTGTGCACTGCTTACCAGTCCTTTGTTGGAATTTGTTGTACATAGTGTGGGAAGAATCAAGAAATTCTGCAGCAAGTATATGAGTTTATTGAATGCTCCTGTTCTCAGCTAATCTCTTCAGATGCGTGTTTTGCTAATGAGTTGGGATATCAGCTCATCCTTCAGGGGAAGTGGAGAGATGCCTCCATGTGGTATAGAAAAGCTATGGAGAAAGATGAAAACAGTGTAGATGCATTGACAGGTAGGATTTTTAGGACTTGAGTTCATTTATAAAAAAGAGCATGTGGTTTATAATTATAAATGTGCTTTTTACTGTATTTCTAAGACCCAAGTTTGTACTACTGAATTAGTTTAATTGTGTTCCAGGTATTATTTGGTGCCAGGTTCTGGAAGGGAAACTGGAAGAAGCAGAACACCAGCTGGAATTCCTAAAGGAAGTTCAAAAGTCCATCGGAAAATCTGCGGTTAGATATGGCAATGCAATCATTTGTGATTTTTCTTTATCTCTACACATACTGAGTCTGGACACATTACACGCACTGAAACAAAGGGCCAAGTTCTCATCTCGGCTACACAAATTTAAATCCAGAGTAATTATGTTGACCTCAAAATCTGGCCAATGAGCAATTAACAAAGGGCCCAATCCAAGGTCTACACACACATCAAGTACGGGTTGCATGCACAAACTAAGCACGCATTGCGTGTGCACCAAGGCTAATTTCAGACGTGATGAAATCGCCATTCACCACAGTGGATCCCCTGTGGTGGTGGCAAGGCCGTGCCCGTCAGTTTGCTCCTGGCCAGATGTTCACCACAGTGAACACCCGGCTGGGATCAAATTAGCCACGGTTCTGGACCTCTGGCCGGCCGGAGGTCCAGAACCATGGTCAGATTGGCCACGATCAGGGATGAGCTGAAGGTAACATCTGTTACCTTCAGCCCAGCCTGGATCGTGGCCCCGATGGCGGGATGGGATCAGGTGCAGCAGCCGCATTGGTCGCTGCGCCCGCCCATCTCCCTGAGGGCAGGCAGCCACAGGGGAGGGGTGGCCGCACGTCGCACCGCGCAGCCCCGCCCCCTCTCCGATCCCCCTCAAGGATCAGGCCGGCATGTCTAAAGGACGGACGGCCTGATCATGGACCGGAATCCAAGACAGATCCCGGTTCAGCGTGGCGTGGCTCTGAGCCCATCACGTCTGAAATTACCCTATGTGTAGGATTTGTGCGCACAAACCATATATTTAGTGTGCACACACCCTGCTCTTGGTGTGCACGCAGACCTTGGATTAGCCCCAGTGTATGTCAGCTCAGTTTTTAAAAAGCTCAGGGCTCAGACCTCCTACTACTACAATTTATCATTTCTCTAGCACTACTAGCCATATGTAGCACTTTACAATCACAGATTTCCAGAGACAAGTCCCTGCCCAGTGGACGTACAATCTAAGCTAGACAAGGGTGAGAGGAAGACACAGGGAAAGACAGATACATACACATATTCAGGAGGGGTGGGGGGAATGATGGGAGTCTCCCTTGCCATCCTGGCGGGACAGCCGGGGAGGGGGAACTGCGGGGGGCACCCAGGGTGGGGGTAGGCGCAGCTATTGGGGTTGTAACGGGTCAGGGGAGAGATGGTCTCAGGGGAGGGAAAGTGGGGACAACAAGGAGGGACACGTGTTTAGTGCATGTCCCACTTATCCCTTCCCCTGCAGGTGAGCAAGTGGATCTTGGTCAGGGGCCCCCTGGCCCGGTTTTGGTGCTGTTGAACGTGAGGTCGGTGGCAAATAAAGCAACAACAGTCCAGGAGGTGATCCTGGACTGTGCCGCCGATTTCGCATGTATCACAGAAACCTGACTGGACAATGAATCCGGGCCTATTCTTGCTGATCTTGTTCCAGCCGGGTATTCCGTGCAGCACCAGCTGCAGACGGAGGGACGGAGTGGTGGTGTAGCTATGATTTTTAAGGAGGGGCGGTCTGTGAGGAGGTTTCCAGTGCAGACCATGGTAGTCATTGAAGGCCTCCACCTTGTGTTTGATTTGGCAGGGGACAGTTGGGGCGTGTTGCTGGTATACCGTGCACCAGTACAGCAGCCTCTCTACATGCTTATGACAGTGGAGGAGGTAGAGGCTGTAGAAGCCCTGGCTTGTCCTGGCTTGTCAGTCAGTGACGCCTGCTGATGTGGTGGAGGTGCTTGGGACTGTTCGAGCCATCTCTTGTGAATTAGATCCTTGCCCGTCCTGGCTGGTTAAGATCTGCTGGGAGACATTGGGGCCGTTGCTCGCTGGGGTGGTCAACGCCTCCCTGCGGGAGGGCAGAGTGCCAAGCTGTCTCAAAGAGGCAGTGGTGTGGCCTCTGATCAAGAAACCATTCATCGCTTGACGTTGACTCCCCTGCCAGTTATTGGCCTGTCTCTAACCTTCCCTTTTTAGGGAAGGTTATTGAACGGGTGGTGGCTCAGCAGCTCCAGGGGCATCTCGACTGCGTTCGTTATCTTGATCCCTCACAGTCTGGTTTTCGTCCGGGGCATGGCACTGAGACAGCACTTGTGGCCTTGATGGATGACCTTCGCCGAGAAAAGGACCAGGGTCGATCAACCCTATTGGTCCTTTTAGATCTTTCGGCAGCATTTGATAATGTTGATCACAAGATGTTGGTGACTCGCCTGCGGGACAGTGCAGGGGTGGGCAGGATTGTTCTCGAATGGTTCCGCTCATTCATAACCAGAAGAACTCAGCGGGTGGTACTCGGTGATTCCTTTTCATCTTACTGAGACCTCCTGTGTGGGGTTCTGCAGGGTTCGGTTCTGTCACCTCTCCTGTTCAATGTGTACAATCAACCGCTCGGCAAAGTGATCAGAGTTCGGGGTGAGGTGTCATCAGTACGCGGTGTCACGGGTTGGAGGTCCGCACCCCCACTTTACCGGGTTTGAGTGACTCAGTTTCAGCCCACTTGAATCAGCTTTTCTCTCTGGCCGATTCACGCCTGCTGCAGGGACAACCCCTCACTTGTGTTCCAATGTTAGACACAGACACTACTTCATAAAGATGAGAAGTAAGTTTATTGATTACATAAGCAAGATTGTTGATACAGAGTGGTTACTAGAAATCAAAGGTAAATATAACTCATTCCTTATCTATACTGGTTGAGTTCCTAAATAATCATCTTACCCTACTAAGGTCCATAAGTTCCTCTCAGTCCTTGATGTAAGCGACTGGGTCTTCAGTCTTAGAGTTGCTAGAAAGCAAAGTCCTGGTCTCAGGCCATAGTTTCCAGCCTTGCTGGTTGGCAGGTTTTAGGATGCAGATGCAGTTGCTCAAGATGGCTCTGGCCAAGCGAGAGAGAAGATGGCTTAATTGCCCTCGCTTAAGTACCTTTTCGTGGTCTCTTTGTTTTGGCTTTCCCGCCTTGGAGAAACCTGAGGTCCATCATGTAGGCAACCCAGGCAAATCTGAAGGTCGATCTGCATCTCCACAGGGTTCTGTCTGGCCAGGGTTCCCAATACACATTCTTTTTATCTCTTTGAATTTCCTGGAGTTTCGTCAGTGTCACAGTCCTGGTTTGGGTTTTACAGTTCTCAATTGTAACATTGCATACACGTTGCACCTTTTGCTTTACATATTTACTAGGCTTATAGTCTACATGTAGGCCAGTATCACATGTGTGTGACCCTATGTTCCTCCGTGACACGCGGATGACACCCAACTGTATCTCTCATTTTCAACTGACCCAAGCCCAGCTGTCTCGGTGCTTACCCGGTGTTTGGCAGGTGTGGGGGATTGGATGAGGGTTAACCGACTGCGACTGAATCCTGACAAGACGGTGATGATGCTAGTGGGTAGGTCGGTGGAGTTGGCAGCTCCATCAATTGATGGAGTTTGCCCTCCACTGACGTCCCAGATGCGGAGCCTGAGGGTGCGCCTCAATTCACAGCTCCGCCTGGATCTCCAGGTGGAGGCTGTGGTGAGGAGTGCCTTCCGCCAGTTACATCTGTTGCGGTGGCTTCGGCCGCTGGTTTCAGTTCTGGACCTGGCCACGATCATCCATGCTTTTATTACCTCTCGGTAAGACTGCTGTAATGCACTCTTTGTAGGGCTACCTATGGTGATGACTCAGAAGCTGCAGCTGGTGCAGAATGCGGCGGCCCGGCTCCTGGGTCGCCGGGAGCACGTTACACCAGTGCTCCAGTCTCTGCACTGGCTGCCAATAGTCTTTCGGACCCGATTCAAAGTGTTGGTTTTAACCTATAAAGCCCTATATGGCCTGGGCCCTGCTTATCTGCGAGACCGCCTCACTCCCCGGGTTCTGGATCGGCCCCTGTGGTCATCCGGGGGTGCCGTGTTGGAGGTCCCCCAGATCTCCTGGGGGGCCACACAAAGCAGGGCATTCTTGGTGGCTGTGCTTCGCATTTTGGAATTCCCTCCAGTTCCATCTGGCTCCTGACCTCCCCGCGTTCCGTAGGAGCTGTAAGACCTGGCTGTTCCGTCAGGCATTTGGCGAGGGAGAGGGGTAAAGGGTGGGTGCGGAGGGGTGGATGGTTGGTTATTTTCCTGTTTGTTTTATGTCTTGAAATGTTTTAAATGGTTTTATATTATATTTATATTTTAATATGTTATATTTTTCTTATTGTTCGCCGCTCTGGACTGCCTGCAGTGGGAAGAGCAGGGTAAAAATATGTTAAATAAATAAAATATTCCCATTTTACAGATGGGAAACTCAGGCTGAGAGGTTGTGACTTGCCCAAGGCCACCCAGTGAGTTCATTGGCTAGGGTGAGATTCAAACTCTGCTCTCTCAGGTCCAAGTCCAGTGCTGTATCTTCTACACCACACTGGTGCTCTCAATGGAAACTGAACCAATGACTTTAATTGATGGAGGATTGCACTTTCAATCCTGAAAATAATTCCCATTTCCTTCTATAATTCCCCTGCCCTGCTCCAGGAAAAGGAGGGAAGAACTGCTGCAAGTCTTGAAACATGTCATGGGAGACACAGATAAAAAGAAAAGTCTGGAATCCACCCTAACCCCTGTGTACACAACACTTGCAACCCCCTGTAGGCCCCACGTGCACCCCCTCTATGGACTGTGGTGCACACAGACATTACATGCAAACTGCATGCGCACAAGCCCCGCAAGTTGGGGTTTGGGATTGGCCCCAGCGACTCTTCACCAACATTATCTACTGACAAGCTCTTTCCGTTAAATAAGGGTTCACTCAAGCTTTTCAAATATTTGCAATTTCTTGGGGAAAGAGGCAGTCTTTCAAGTAGACAAGATAAAAGTAGATCAGACTTAACACCTCCATCTGGAAATCAACTGGCAGCCAGAGAAGGTTATGAAATGCAAGTTCATTACCATACAAGGTACAAAGCAGTGGAGAATCAGACCCTAATCGTACAACATTTAGGGTGATTTCAGACATTACGAAAACACCTTTCACCATGGTGGATCCCCTGTGGCGACGTTCGCATGAACGTCTGTTTGACCGCTGCCAGATGTTCACCACAGTGAATCTCTGGTGGGGGTCAAAATAACCACGGTTCTTGACCTCCGGCCAGCCAGAGGTCAAGAACCGTGGTTAGAGTGGCCACGATACTGGATGGGCCAAAACTAACATGTGTTACCTTCGGCCCATCCCGCGATACGGGATCGGGCGCAGCGGCCGCATTGGCTGCTGTGCCCGCCTGTCTCCTTGAGGGCAGGCGGCCGAGGGGAGGGGGGCCGTGCGGTTGCACCATGCAGCCCCTCCCCCTCCCCAATTCCCCACAGTGATTGATCCGGCACATCTGAAGGACAGCCGGCTTCATCACGGACCGGGATCTGAGAGAGATCCCGATCCGGGGTTCAGTATGGTGGGCCTCCAGGCCCGTCACGTCTGAAATCACCCATAGATGAGGAATGGGTGAGAGTTATGAAATAAAACAAAGGAATTGATGGAAACAGGACCAAAATGATCCAACATTACCTCTCTCTTTGCACTAAAGCCAAGTTACATGCAGTATCCAGAGTTAAAGTAAGTTGTTCATAAAAGAAAGCCATAATTTAGTAAAATATAGAATTGCCTTCCCTACAGGTTCTTGTTTATCTTCAGGCAGTTATAGCTTCAAGGAAAAACGAGAACGAGCAGGCTGTCACTGCCTTGCTCAGTGAAGCGGCCTAGCTTCATTTCTCGGCTTTGCAGGGACTTCCTCTGAGCATGGAATACTATGAAAAGTTAAACCCCATGTTCTTGATTGAAATTGTGAAAGAGTATTTGTTCTTCTGCCCCAAACAGGTAGGAAATATTTTAAATTAAATAGTGCCTGTTCATGTATTACTGGCCAGTAATTAATGTTGCAGTTGTCATTTATAAATCCAGGTGTTTTTTTCTGTTCAGAATACATTTCCATGTATATTAATGGAAATGTTATGTACGTACAATTAAAATTTCCTTTTGGAATGGGACACTCAGCACTGTCCTTCTAGAAAATATGTAATTCAAATAATCTGATTCTTAGTTTTTATAGCCTAGGTCCCCTGGTCAGATTCTGTCTCCTCTTCTTAAACAAGCAGACATCATTTTGAATCCAGTGGTGAAAGCAGCACCTGGCATGATGGAGCCTCTTTATCTAATGGCACAAGTTAAATATTTATCAGGTAAGGAGGGATCATATTCTCTAACCCAAAGGGAAAAGAAACTACAACATGCTTTTAAATTAATACTTATTGACAGCTAGAACTCTTCCCGAAAATGTTGATTAAATAGGGTAAAATCTTCTGGGATTAAAGGATTTTAACTGGATCTCATTTTTTAAAATTGTCATGTTGTGTTTTTTGTGCCTCTTAAGCTGTCCAATGAAATCACATTACTCTGCTAAATTTGACACGTACGTAGACTTTTACATGGTCTCATGCAATATGCAGTTATTCTTCAAGTGGGGCTCCGTGACTCACACCAGTGGGTTCTGCGCCTGCGGGGTACCAGCCATCTGAAGCCTCTCTAAGCAGTTTATCCACATGCCCTCAGAGCTCGTGCCTGATTGGACGTCATTTTGGCGGGCTGAAACATCAGTATAAAAGGCAGGGCGGGGGCGCACATTACCTCATTTCCTTCCAGCTGCCAAGTGAGGCTGTTGAAGGAAGTTCTTCTCCTTGTAGTATCTTCTCTCAAAGAGTTTTACCTCAGAAAAACACCTAATATACCATCTTCATTAGTAATTGTCCAAAAAAACACCCTTCTTTTCAATGCGAAAGTTTTGTTTCTCCCTCACCTTCCCTCCGTAGGACGGGAGGGAGGCAGAACATGCCAAAGAAAGGGGGCTTCAAGAAATGTGAGATCTTCCCCGTCTCCATTCCTCTCCCTGACCCTCATGACTGGTGTCTTTTTTTTTTTTGTCTCGGTGAGACTCTCAGGTGTCTCTCCAAACGGACTATAGAAAGTCGAAAAAGGAAGCTCCAGTTTCACTTGACTGAAAGGGCGCTGTTGCCGCATAGTGGCTCCGCCACTCATTCCGCCAGGGCTCTGGCATCGCCAAAAAGGACGGCCTCCGCTCTTCCTTCTATGTGGGTTAAAGATCCTTTACCACAGCCACAAGATCCTGTGCACAGGCCTCCGCTCAGGAGACTGCCCCTGCACCGAGAGTGCCTCCGTACAGAGGGATGCTCCCGTGCAGATAACTACCACGGTGGCCTCCATAACGAGCATCATCTCCGCACCGAGGGGCATCCTCGTGTCAAGCACCATTCCTGAACCAAGGGGCACTCCTGTACTGATCACCGCTCCACACGCTTTGGCTCAGAAGGAAACCTCTGTACTGAGGCTTTCCTCTGCACCAACAGCTTCCCCTCCAAAAAAGAAGTCTGTGGTGTCTTTCCCCCTCCAAGAAGTGATCCTCCAGGAAATCCCAACCCCCCCACAAAAAAAAAAAAAAAAGAAGAGGAGGGATAAATTCTTAGATCCTGAATTGGGATCCAAGCACTCCACAACTTATCATTCTCCATCACATTCTCCCCATATGATGAACTTGAGCTCGCCATGACTTTGACTATCTCCAAACACTGTGCTGGTGATGCCTACTGTCGCTCCCAAGAGCTTCAGCTGAGAACTCCCCTCACTTCTCAACAGAATCTTATTTGGATAATGATGATAGAATACAGCGCACAGACTTAGGAGCGCAATTTCTCAGCCATCAAAACCCAAATTCACGTTGCAAACACTGCACATGTGCTAACAATTAACTCAATCAATCAATAATCTTAATTGTATTTAGCAATTTCTGCTGTAACAAATGAGCGGACAAACAGATGAACAAACAGAAAAGCAAACAAATTACTTAATTTAGCAATAAAACATAACCCACCAGTAAGTTAACTAAAATCACAATACCACTATCTATCCACTCCCATTATGTCAAAAAGTCGACTCAGGGTAATTATAATCAGGATAGAGTCAAATAAAAGGGCTATAAAAATCTTACATAAATCAGTGGCTCACAGTAATATTACAGAATCCCTTAAGCATCAAACTTCAGCAAAGTGAACCATGGTTATTCAATATCTGCATCCCCCTCTTCATTTTTAGCTTTAAGATCTCTTTCCACCAACATAAGATAACAGGTCAAAGCTTTTGTTTTCTCCAAATCTGCTGCTAAAGTCAATGTTATCATTTTTTCTTCTGTTGAGGTAGGGATATTAGAAAACAATGGCTCAATCCATATTGTTCTAAGGGTAGTAAATCTCAGACAACAAAAGGTAATATGCTCTAATGTGTCAACTTCCAGTAATTTACATGTGCAGATTCTACTGGAAAAGGGAATCTGCTCCCTCCTGCCTCTAACCACTGCAGTTTCAAACAAATTGAAGCGGAAGAGAGTCACCAATCTCCTCAAATTGGGGTCCCGCATTTGGAGGAGGTATTGCTCAAGGGCACAGGATTCTTTCATCCGTGCGTAAAGGGGAGCAACCCTATTAGCTTGTACCGCTATTAATTCCTGTCTCAGAGCCTGATCCTGTATTCTATGACACAGCTCTGTTTTATCAAAAGTCCAGTCGGTAGGGTCAGAGGGAAGAGCATATTTCAACATCAGCTGCTTAATCCCTCTCCACCATTGATATTGGAGAGCACCCTGATGACTTATTTATGTTTGCTATTAAGCACTTTTGGGTACCTGGACAGGTATAATTTCCCAAGGCCTGATTTCTGTGACTGACACCCCACCAACTTTTTCCAGATATCATGGTGGTGGAATCCTCCACTCTCTGCATTATAACACAAGTGGCCATAGCCAATATCATGACAACAATAACCTTAATAGTTACAAGGATTCAACAGCAATGGGTCTGTCGCACCACCAAATCAAGAATCCAATTGCCAACAGCATGAGGAAGATTAACACAACAATTCCAGTTCCTTCAGCAGATTCAGTATAATCCAGCATTCACCAGGAAGTAGGAGGCAATGGTGGTGTAAGGTCAAAAGAGACAGTGGGCATTATCCCTTTCTGCAGATCGGGGAGCCCCAACAACGACTGTGAGATGATCCCGAGTGGGCCCCACGTTCTGCCGTGCCCCTCAGCACCTCTGCGAAGTGGCCATCACTGTTTGTCTGTGGCCAGGGCCCCAATAAATTGTCAGTGGTATGTGGGGTCTCAGGTCGCTAAGGGCAGCCATCTTTATTGACCCTACTGTGGTGACCTAGCCACCCCGTCATTGGGACTTGGGTACTTGCCATTCTGACAGGTCAGGATACAAGATAAAAGGAGCCCTCTCTGGTAAAGCAGAGGCTTCTGGGGAGGACGCATCCTGTACCTCCACTTTGTCTTTCACCTTCACCTTTCCCTTACATTTTTCCTTGTACAAAACATATAGATCAGCGGTAGGAATTCCATCTGTCTGTTTCTTTGGCAACCCTGCTTTCAATAAAGCAATTAACATATCTTTCCGAGTCACTTTTGCTTTTTGTGTGGTTTTGCTGCCATCTACTGGTTCATTCTTTTGCTGCCGAGCCGCACAAGCACGCACTTGACTCTCTTCAATATCTCCTAACTGTCCCATTACCAGCACCACTTCCCCCACTGCACACCCTTGCACAGCCCTAGCAGGGCCCCTCTCAGCTGCGGAGGCCCAGCTTTCATCAATCTTGTCCTCATTCCTGCAGTGAGAGGCTCCCTATCTGGCCCCTCAAAATTTTTTGAATAAATTCCTATCTGGGTAGCCAAATGGCGCAGCCATACACCCCGCCCCCCCCCTTCCTCCACAGTTCTCCACCGCTCTGTGCTGTCATCCTCCCAATCCATGGGCTTGGGAAAGCAAGCCCGCCCTGCCTGCTTTACCCAGTCAAATAAGGAATGTGCCGCATTGTGAACCACCCTAAATGTTTAATTGATCATGGGATCCCTAGCTAGAAGCCCCAACTTAAGCATTTCTCCATCAAGCAAAAAGAGGCCACTTGCCCCCTGATCCCACAACCTAGTTAACCATGCCCCCAGTGTCTCTTGGGGCAGCTGACGATGTTGCTTAGCTCTGTCTGGCAGCTCTGTCTGGGTGTAATCTCGCACCACCCAGGTAGCTCACCTGCCTCCTCCAGAAGGCCCCTTAGTCTTATTTGTTATAAGGGACGGAGCCTGGGCCACAGGTAGATCAATTTCAAGAGGGCCTTCCAAACCCTCTTCACCCTCAGTCCGTTCCTCCGAAAAGGAGGAATCCCAGATGTTCCCATCCCAGGTTGTCAGATTCCCATCCGGACTTTGCATCAGTGCCCGCACTTTCACTCTATTCACTGTCCAATTACGGCGCCGTGCAGCCTTTCGGTGTTTCACCTGGGCTAAACGCACAGCAGCAGCCATAGTCTGCTCCTTCACTTTCTGCCCTTGCTCCTGAGCTGTTTCCAGCCCCTCGCGTAACAAAGCATTTTGCTGCCTCATGACTACCAATTCATCAGCAGTGCTCTGGCATCATCGCTCTAACTGCTGCTGCTTCTCCCACCGCCCTTTCACTGCTGTGAGGATTACCCAACCAATTCCAGAGACTGCGTTCTTGCCCACCCTGGGACCCCCAACTCCTGCAGGCATTTCTCAATTGCCTGAGGCGTGAGCCCCCGGGGACAAAGTAGCTTTACCCAACTCACCGGTGGGGATACCCGGCTCAATGTTTGAGCGATCGGAGCCCATTCAGAGGTGGCAGGCAGACCACCCTGGGATCCGGGTCAGCTTGGTCCCAACAGGTTTCTTGACCCACATCACAGGTTCACTGATCTGATCCTGCCGACTACGCCAAGTGTCTTAAAATTGTTTTTGTTCTTTTGGATCACTTCAGTGATGACTCAGATGAGATGATGCCAAGAAAGCTATTTTATTAAATACAAAGCATAAAGATAAATACAAAGCATAAAGACAAAAGGACACTTCTCACATCCCTTTCTGCAGACCGGGGAACCCCAACAACAGCTGTGGGATTATCCCCAGGTGGGCCCCAGGTTCTGCTGCGCCACTCAGCATGTCTGCAAAGTGTCTAGCAGTGAAGTTCCAACTTGGGTCCCCAGCTGCTCTGTCTTATACTATTGTGACTTTACAAATTCACTTTGCAAACACTGCGCATGTGCTAACAATTGTTGCAGATGTGCCTCCTCCTGGCCTGAGTCATCCAACTCCCAATTAAGAAACCTTTCTCCTGGTATCAGGCTTGGCTACTGGTGATAAGAAAGCTTCTCATAACATTATAGTTCTATCCGGCCTTGGTATTCTGCACAAGTATTATGGGATGGAATACAACATAAGCTGCCAAAGAGGCATACATACAGCTCATGACAAACAAGATGGATTCAGAAGCAAGAGTAGACCGAATAAGACATATAAGGGTTCCTAACTGGCTCCACCAGTGTACAATGGATCTTCCACATCTTTCACTACAGCACCGTACTGGCCTTCTCCTCGCTACCACCCCTACCAATGGGACCAGCCCTATTCAGTGGGGTATGACTATTTCAGTATGCTTCTAGGAGCACGAGACACCAGTCCCCTGCACCATCAGCAGCATCGGGCAGACCACCAACTCTTGCTCCGCTATGAAGTCCGAGGATCTACAGGTCTCCACTCCAGAGACTCCCAGACTCCTCTGACACAAATTGCAAGGAGTCTGAAAAATATATTACAGCAGAGTATCCCAGCCACAGCTACTGCAGCACATCCACCACAAACTGTGTGTCTGCCACCACCTCTAACTAACACACCCAACTTCCAGTTTACCGGTGTCTTCATCTGCTCCTCCTGCCCTCTCATCACAACCTGCAGATGTGTCCAATCCTATAACAGCTGCGGGTACGAGACCCCCTCACAATCAGGATCGCGTGCATCTGCTTCCCATACGTGCAGCTTTTTGCCAGCTTCTGATGGGGAGAGTTCCCAAACGTCTGAGGAACATAGGAAACTGGAGCATTCTGACAAGTCTCTCAAGGACAATTCTTTGATTCCATCCATCTCATGTCCATCAGACAACATATCCAAACCGGCTTAGGCGGTCTACTTGGATCATAAGAAGTTTCAGGCTCTCATTGCAAAAATGTCTAAAGCCTTGAACATAAAAGCAGTTCCATAGAAGAGGAAGATCCTATTTATAAAATCTTGTCTAAGAGAGCTTCCTCTAAATTAACCCATTCCCCCCTAATTAAAAAAAAAGTGCTAATGAAGCAATCTAGGCTTCGATGGAAAACACTGTCAGTGACCTCCTCTGTGGATTCTCACTTAAGTGCTTTTTACCCAATGCCATGTTTCTGAAGCATCCCGCCCAAACTCCATTGTGGTGCAAGCATATGTGAATAGAACATCCAGAGCATCAGATACCACTCCTTCTGGCATGGAGAGCAAATGCATAGACATCCTGGGAAGGAAAATGTTCTCTTCCTCCACAATGATCCTCAGGGCACCAAACCATGCTTCTGCAACATCCACATTTCAGCACCTACTATGGGACTCCTTGGGCCCACATCTGGCCGGCTTGCCTCTAGATGAGAAAAAGAAAGCAGAGGCCATCAGAGCTGAGGATCTTCTCTAGCCCAGCGCAATTGACAACCTCATCGCACATTGCTGACATGGCAGCCTGAGCAATGGCAAATAGTGTGGTGACTAGAAGACATGCCTGGCTCCGCTCTACAACTTTGCCATACCAAGTGTGTGCAAAGATCGAAAGTCCAAAATTTGATGAGAAGGGGCTCTTTGCTTCAGACACTGACGATGTCCTAGCAAAAATGAAGGACACTAAGAGAACAGCTTATGCACTGGACATCTCTTACAAAACAAAAAAGAGGTACCCCTTCACTCTTTTTTCAATAAGTGTGCCCGATACACTCTGGCATACTTCCAGCAATCCCGGAAGTACTTCCCTTCTTCTCAGTCTCAGTCAAGGAGGCAATATAATAGACCAAAGCAAAGGTCTCGTCAGCAGACTGCATCATCTACATCTGCTCTCAACAAGCAGAGATCTCGTTTTTAATCAGGGCATCCAAAGCTTACAACCAGTTCCCACAGAAATCTTCTTCCCAAACAAATTGGCTTCCTGTCTAAAAATTTTGACTCCTATTACATGTGACAAATGGGTTCTTGACCCCATTTCCCATGGTTACACGGTCCAATTCACAATAATCCCCTTCCCCAAACGCCCTTCATGATCCCTCTTTAGGGATCCAACTAACAAGACATTATTGGGAGCAGGAGATTTTAGCCCTCCTCCCTAAAGGAGATATTGAGGAGGTGCTTGAAAACTTCCGGGCAAGGGGCTTCTACTCCAGGTATTTCCTGGTACCTAAGAGGGATGAGGGTCTCAGACACATTCTGAACCTTAGAATGCTGAACAAGTTTGTACGGTCCTTTTTAAATTCAGGATGGTTACCCTGAAGAAAATACTCCCTCTCCTTTTCAAGGGAGCTTGGTTCTCTGCTTTGGATTTGCAGGATGCTTATTTTCATATCCCTGTTCATCCAGCCCATTTCAAATATCTGAAAATTCTCATTTCCAATACAAGATCCTGCCTTTTGGGCTTTCAACAGCTCCCAGGGTGTTCACTAAGTGCCTGGCACCAGTGGCAGTGTACCTAAGAAAATGAGGCCTCTCAGTCTTTCCTTATTTGGATGACTGGCTCCTAGTTTCCCACTCGAAGCACCAGTTGCGGGAAGACACCCAATTCACCATTGATCTCCTGCAACAACTTGGATTTGTGATTAATTTTAAGAAATCAAAATTAACCCCTTCACAATTCATTCAATTTATAGGTGCAGAGATTAACTCATGCAAACAGAGAATCTTTCTACCATGAGATTGGTTCCTCGCGATCAAAAACACAGTAGCTACCCTCCACAACCAACCAAACCATCCATATGGTCATACGACTACTAGGCCACATAGCTTCGACTGCCTCAGTCATGAAAGACACCAGACTGAGGATGCGTCCCCTCCAACACTGACTGACCTGGAAGTACTCCCCGTCAGAGGACAGCATAGATCACTTCCTCACCATCCCCCCCCCCTCTGTCCTGCACACCCTGTCTTGGTGGACCAGAGAAGACCACCTTCTTGAAAGGATGCCTTTCTCACAACCAGTGCCAGACATCCTACTGACCACCGATGCGTCCCTGTATGGATAGGGTGCCCACTGCGACACACTACAGGTGAGCGGCACTCGGAACAGATGGAAACGTTCGCTTCACATCAACATCTTAGAACTTCAAGCAATTCGATTTGCCATGAAAGCGTTCCTTCCTCTCATCGAAGGCAAGAATGTTCAGATTGCCACAGACACCATGGCAATGTGGTATATCGACAAACAGGGAGGCTTGTACAGACTATGCAGAGAGGCGACAGAACTCTGGAAGTGGTCCATTATCCACAACGTTTATCCCATCGCAACCCACTTAGCGGGCCAATCCAATGTGATTGCAGACGTACTGAGCAGGATGCACACTCTACAGCACAAGTGGATGCTCCACAGAACTGTTGCTCAAGATCTATTCACCAAATGGGGTCAAGCGGAAATAGATCTGTTCACTTCACAACACTCATTGACCCGTATACTTCACTCAAGCGGGAAGGAACAGGAATCCCTGAACGATGCATTCCTAATACCTTGGACAGACTACCTCCTCTATGCCTTCCCTCCATTCACCTTAATCACACAAGTCCTGATGAAACTGGACAAAAACAAAGCTCGCTGCATCCTCATAGTTTCTAGCTGACCCAGGCAGCCATGGTTCACCCGCTTACAGGCCATGGCTGTTCATCAACAACGTCTTCCTCTCATTCTAGATCTCCTTCACCAGAATGATGGAGACATTCTCCACCCCAACCTCCAATTGTTGCACCTCACAACTTGGCTGATACCGCCCTAACTCACCAAGACCTGTTAGGTCTGCCTGAAGAGGCAGTACGTATCCTAAAGAGTGCCCGTAAGGACTTCACTATCAAAACGTATAACCTGAAATGGAAGCGTTTTTCCATATGGGTAGCGTCTCAACAAATATGTCCAGAAGCAGCTACCATCATGAACCTCCTGACCTATCTGGTCCATCTCAAATCACAAGGACTGGGCACATCCTCAATAAAGGTCCACCTTGCTGCAATCTCCACCTTCTTGCCACCTGTCGATTAGTTGCCTGACCTTATCACATCCAGTCTTGAAATGCTTTCTCAAAGGGCTCTACAGCATTGCTCTACCTGTTCATGACCCTTGTCCCACATGGAACTTAAATCTTGTCTTGGGGAGGCTAATCCTACCTCCTTCTGAGCCACTTGCAACCTGCTCACTTAACCTTCTATCACTAAAGGTCTGCATGCTAGTCGCCCTGACTTCTGCCAGGAGGTCAAGTGAACTAGCAGCCTTGTCAGTACTCCCTACATTCCTGACTTTCCATTATGACAAAGTCACCCTATGTTTACCTCCAACGTTCCAATCTAAGGTGGTCTCCACATTCCATATGTCTCAGGACATTGTATTCCCAGTCCTTCTTCTCAAGGCCTCACTCCTCCTGGGGTGAATTGGCTCTGCACATGCTGGACGTCAAGAGAGCCTTGTCCTTTTACAATGAAAGAACTAAGCCGTTCTGGAAATCCAGTTCCCTCTTTGTCGCTTCTGGGTGTCCCTCACCAGGAAACAAAGTCTTGCCACAGACCATCTCTTCCTGGTTAGTGGAATGCATCTCCCTCTGCTATAACCTGTCCAACAAGCAACCTTCGAGGGTCTCAAAGGACATTTCACTCGAGCCATGGCTACCTCTGCTGCCTTTCATCGCAGATTCCCTATAGAACAAATCTGTAAAACAGCCACATGGAGCTCCTGCACACACCTTCGTCAAGCACTATGCACTGTACAATGCAGCACATGCAGACGCTGGCTTTGGAAGAGCAGTCCTACAATCTCTATTCGAGTAGATTCCTTCCCCCCTAAGGGGGGACTGCTTTTTTAATCTCCCACTGGTGTGGGTCACGGAGCCCCACTCAAAGAAGAAACCAGGGTTACTCACTGTAACCTTGGTTCTTCGAGATGGGCTCTGTCGCTCACACCACCCATCCACTTTCCCCTCTGCATCTACTTGAAGTAGAAATTGAGATGTTGGGGTTGGAAGGAACTGAGGTAACGCGCCCCCCGCCCTGTCTTTTATACTGATGTTTCAGCCCGCCAAAATGGCAGCCAATTTATTTATTTTATTTATTTATATTACAATTTATATCCCACCCCCTCCTGTCAGCAGACAGCTTGGGGCGGCTCAGGCACAGGCTCTGAGAGCACGTGGATAAATGGCTTGGAGATGCTTCCGACCCCCAGTACCATGCAGGTGCAGAACCCACTGGTGTGAGTGACTGAGCCCTTTTCGAAGAACCAAGGTTACAGATGAGTAACATGTTTTTGTTCAAAAACAGGAATAGTAAAATATTTAAGAGATTCTCATTATTTCCAAAGAAATTCCCGGATTTAGTATTTCCTATCTCTTCTTCATAAATGACAGGTACCATCTATCCTTAGTCCATGAATCAAAGCAACTGTTTTCCTTCATCACATGGTGAGTTTTTGTAATTGATGCTCCTCTAACGCTGCCTGAGGCCCAGGCAGGGCAAAAGATTGTACAGGTTCTTATTAGGTTTACAGATTTGATGAGCACTTCTTTGCTCTGCCTGGGCCTCGCACAGTATTAGAAGAGCATGTCCAAAACACTGGGTACAGCCATGAGACATTACCATGATTTGGGCACCATTGCCACAAGATGCATTGGCTTGTGTGCCCGGTGACAGCCAGATGTTCATCCCACTCTCAGCTGACTACTATGTTGTGTGTCCTCTGAAAAAGGCCGAGGTCGCAGGGCATAGCAGCCTTACCTAAGGTGGGGTAAGGTGACCCAAACCGCGCTGCCGCTTGTGCGTCCGGTTCCCGTCTGCCCCGCCCCGTAGTAAGGTCCACTGCTGGACTTTGAGCAGCAGGCACTGTCGCCATTGCCATGCAGTCACAGCCAGTGATGGGAGATTG
The DNA here is from genome assembly GCA_003113815.1 of Sphenodon punctatus. Classification (NCBI taxonomy): domain Eukaryota; kingdom Metazoa; phylum Chordata; class Lepidosauria; order Sphenodontia; family Sphenodontidae; genus Sphenodon; species Sphenodon punctatus. The sequence goes on along the minus strand of QEPC01000046.1, from coordinate 1,735,249 downwards.
GGCGGGCTGGGGGAGGTTGGGTGTGGCTGGCACCTCAGCCCACATGCCTGCTCTATTTCCCTATGGGGGGGCGGACCATGTGCCCTGCTTTCTGCATGGGCCCCAAAGTGTGGCAGCTTTGATTGCCCACACCCGGGGTGTGCTGAGGGATCGGACCAAGCACCCAGCTCATGTGGCTTCACACACAGTGTTGTCAAAAACACCCTGGAGGGTAGACTGTGTATTGGATATGCTTTGGATATCATTATAATATATTTTAATGGCAGTGCGGGGAACCTCAGGTCCAGGCTAGTTTTTATTTGATAACTTTCCAACTCCTGGATCTGGCCCATGAATCCATTCCCTGCCCTCAAGCATCGAAAGAGAGAGCTAAGGAAAATTAAGCAGAGATGACACACACTCAAGGATTGAGGTCTTCACCGTGGAGGATTTTGCGGAGGTACCCACGCCGGATCCTTGCTTTGTGGGCGAGGAATTGGAAAAGCTGTTACAAATCAATGTGACGTTGGAGGATGTTCTAGGGCAAATTGACAAACCTGAATACTAACAAGTCACCAGCGCCAGATGGCATTCACCCCGGAGTTCTGAAGGAACTCAAATATGAAATCGCAGACCTACTGTTAGTAATTTGTAACCTGTCACTAAAATCTGCCACTGTACCCGAGGACTGGAGGGTGGCAAATGTAACCCCGATATTTAAAAAGGGATCCAGAGGCGATCCTGGAAACTACAGACCAGTAAGCTTGACGTCTGTGCCGGGCAAAATGGTGGAAACCATCATTAAGGACAGAATTACAGGGCATGTTGACAAACATGGCTTAATGGGGAAGAGTCAACACGGATTTAGTAAAGGTAAGTCATGCCTCACTAACCTGTTGGAATTCTTTGAGGGTGTAAATAAGCATGTGGACAAGGGAGACCCAGTAGATATAGTGTACCTGGATTTCCAGAAAGCATTTGATAAGGTCCCTCATGAGAGACTCTTGAGAAAATTAAAAAGTCATGGGATAGGAGGTAGTGTCTTACTATGGATCAGAAACTGGTTAAAAGATAGAAAGCAAAGGGTAGGACTAAATGGTCAGTTTTCACAATGGAGAGATGTAAAAAGTGGTGTGCCTCAGGGATCTGTATTGGGACCGGTGCTGTTTAATGTATTCATTAATGATTTGGAAAAGGGTGTTAAGAGTGAGGTGATCAAATTTGCAGACGACACCAAGTTATTCAAGGTAGTTAAAACACGAGCAGACTGTGAGGAACTGCAACAGGATCTTACGACACTGGGTGCCTGGGCATCTAAATGGCAAATGAGATTTAATGTGGACAAGTGCAAAGTGATGCACGTAGGGAAAAATAATCCAAACTATGCGTACACAATGCTGGGTACTAAGCTAGGAGTTACCACTCAGGAAAAGGATCTGGGGGTGGTTGTGGACAATACAATGAAATCCACAGCGCAGTGCGCAGCAGCAGTCAAAAAAGCAAACAGAATGTTAGGAATTATTCGGAAGGGGATAGAGAATAAAACTGAGGATGTCATAATGCCTCTATACAAATCAATGGTGCGACCGCACCTCGAATATTGTGTGCAGTTCTGGTCGCCCCATCTCAAAAAAGACATAGCTGAACTAGAAAAGGTACAGAGAAGGGCAACAAAAATGATCAAGGGCATGGAAGGGCTCCTGTATGAGGAGAGGCTTGGTAGGTTGGGGCTCTTCAGTTTGGAGAAGAGACGACTGAGAGGAGATATGATAGAGGTCTATAAAATCATGAGTGGTGTGGAACTAATAAACAAGGAGCAGTTATTTACCCTCTCAGCTAGTACTAGAACTAGGGGACACTCCATGATAACAAATCCATGATTGCCTGGGTGGCAAGTTTAAAACAAATAAAAGAAAATATTTTTTCACTCAACATATAATTGGGTTGTGGAATCTACTGCCAGAGGCTGTGGTAAAGTCCAAACCTCTTTTAAACTCAGCTATAGTACTGGCTAAGTTTCTGGAAGATAGGTCTATTAGCAGCTATTAGCCAGACAAAATCAGGAAACATGACAGGAGCTGGAGGGAAACAAGAGGGAATGGATCCCCCATTGTGACCTGTTGGGTGCTTCTCCCAAGCCACCGTGATTGGCCACTGACGGAGACAGGATGCTGGGCTAGATGGACCATTGGTCTGACCCAGGATGTCACTGTCACAAAGAGATACTGGACTATAGGTCTAACAACTATGTAAAAATAAAGGTCAAACATGTATGTAATGTTACAGCTGAGAACTGGAAACTCGCTTCATGTAATCATGTAACGTAAAAGCTGAGAGCTGGAAACTCACTTCATCCAATGGAGAGAGACAAAGATATTCCAAATGTGGATTCAGAAAGCCTAACACATCTGCAAGAGCCAGACAGAAACATTCAGTTGCAAATGAATCTGTATTTCTTCCTGCGGACGTGACTGGAAGCACGGAGTTCTCCAGGCGGGAAAGTGAAACAAAGAAACTGCAAAGGTATTTAAGAGGAAGATCTTTGGTATCAAGAGACAATTGGGAATTCATTCAACCACTGATGCCCTGAGTCTCAGATCGCAGCTGGGGGGGCAGGGGCCAGCCAGCCAGTTTGCTGAAGCAATGCACTGAGAGAAAGAACTTTGATTTCTAACCAACTTAAGACTGGTGCTTAGCCATGCTACATCACTGGCTGAGAAATGGACTTTTGTAGGGCAAGATTTAACTAGGGATGCACACAGTTCAGACTAGGAATACATTATTTACTTTTTTTTATTAGCCACTCTGTGTTCAAACTATCTTTGGTTATGTAATCCATAAACTTTCTTCTTTACTCAGAAGTGTTTGCTGTGGTCTGCATATTGGGAAACACAATCTGAGGATCCTGTGCCTTGCACTGGCAAACCCAGAGAGAGAAACGAGTTTGTGAACGGGAAGTCTCTGGGAACTTAGGAGACAAAAGTATTGTCCCCTTTGCAGGGCCGAATCAGCCAGAGAGAGAACTGGTTCAGGTGGGCTGCAAGTGAGGGAAATTGAGTCACCCAACCCAGAAAAGTGGGGGGGTGGACCACAACCCCCGTGGCAGACACTTTTTATGTTCTTAGGATAGATTTATAATCTGAATTCTTCCCCTCCTTGTTGTGCATATCCCTTAACTATCCCCACCTCCAACTTCTGTACAGCCCTCGAGCTTGTACTGATTTTTTTCCAAGTGGTCCCTTGGAGCTGGTACTAATTTTCAAAGTTTCCCCACCCTGATGATTTATTCTTAAGAGAAATCCTATGCTTTGTTGGTTAACTAACCATGACTCCATTAGATGTTAACTGCATCCTAGCACAAATCTGACATTATGATACCATTCTAGTCATGATTCTTATTTGAGACAATCTTTAGGAAATGCAAAGTGAAGAACAAAAGAAAATGATAGGTTATTTTGCAGGAGAGTTAGAAAATGCACAGGGAACTCTTCAGCGTTGTTTGGAGCTAGATCCTACATCGGCAGACGTCCATCTTCTAATGGCCCAAATCTACCTGTCTCAAGGAAATTTCAAAGAGTGTGCCCACTCATTGGAATCGGGGGTCAGCCATAATTTTCAGGTGAGAGATGGTACTAAATAAATAAATAAATAAACCTTGCATATTAGAAATTCTTGTCTAACACACAGTGTGATCTATGTTGACTCTCTTGCATGCTGTACTAGAAACGTTGCCACTTAGAGCAAAATTACTTACCCTCACCTGTTTACACACCACAAATGCAAAAAAAATCCAGATAAGTTGACACTACTCCTAGTAGTGACCTATACAACACTACGGCACGGTCTGCTGCACCAAAGTATTAGACATTTTTTAAAATCACTGCACATGTGCAAATGGCTGCCGGGACATTCCGCACATGCGCACCCTTCTCCAAAATGGTGACGGCAACATCAACGCCATTTTGGAAAAGAGCATGCATGCACAGAGCAGTCCAGCAACCATTTTGCACATGCACAGTGGGCTTTTTAAAAAAAAAAAATTAAATGGCCACCAGGCCGTTCTGTACATGCGCATCCTTTTCCAAAATGGCAGACATTTTGGAAAAGGGCGGCCAGTCTGCACATGCGCAGAATGAGTATCCTTTTCCAAAACAGCAGCAGTGCTGCTGCCACCATTTTGGAAATGGTTGCACATGCGCAGAACAGCCCCGGCAGCCATTTGCACATGCACAGTGTGAATTTTTTTAACTTTTAAACAAAAACAAATAAAAGCAAATTATTGTCATTTGCTTATTTGTTCGTTTTCAATCCTTAGTTACAAAAACAAATGGGGCCCCATTCGTTTTAGTAACTAAAAAAATTAAACACATTGCATGCCCCTATTACATATCAAAAGTATCAGTTCATTTGTACAAATCATTCTGTAAATTAAGACTTGTAGACAGTGTTCTGCTTCAGATTAGCTCTGACTGCACTTAACAGTTCCGCAGAAATAGATTAAATTCCAATGGTAACTGAGAAGAGATCTGTACAAGGTTTTTCATGGCTAAAGTTTGCAAGACCAAGCTCTAAGTGCACAGGACTGAATTTGTTTAATATTTTTGCCAGGTTCGTGATTACCCACTGTATCATTTCATCAAGGCCAGAGCCCTGAATAAGGCTGGGGATTTTCTTGAAGCTATAAAAATTTTGAAAATGATCCTTAGTTTACCTCAAATGAGGAAAGTTGGAAGTAAGAAAGCTCATGGCAGCAGTATAGTAACCAACGAACGTGTGCCCATATATCTGGAACTAGTAGAAGCTCTTCGTCTCAATGGGGAACTGGTAAGAAATTTGCATGTAAAATACATTATGTTAAGGGAATGTCAAAGTAAAAAGGGACATTAAGAAATGGGGAGCCATTGTGGTTAGATAAGTGTAGCTGAATGAAAATCAGCAAAAATACTGTCAACTGCTCAAAAATTAGCACTGACTCCTGCCTGGGCTTCAGGAGTTATTTGATGCCTTCCAGGTAGGTTAAATATCTTGCCTCAATATTTCAGTTCAGTATTTCAACTGGTTCTGCTGCCGTGATTTTGAATATTTTCATTCCACTTGCCAATCCAATAAATAAGTGTCATGGTTCTCTAATTCAAACCCATCCATTAGCCAGTTAACACAGAAAGCACAAATGTTCCAAATGATTTCCATAATTTAAATAGCAAAAAAACCCAACCTAATTTCAAAGTGAGCTATGAAGTGCAATCAGTCGCAAATCTGTTTGTTTCTCCTTTGCAAATAAGCCTCATAAAGCCTAAGATTTATCATCTGTGGCTTTTTTTTCACTTAAGGAGCTATTATATTCCAAGTTATTTGTATCCAGTTCCCAGAAATGACACCACATGTAGTCATACTTCAGAACAGGTTTGGTTTCACTATCAAGCCTTGGGATTAAATTGAACGTCTAATATATAAATATCCGGAGACGCTTTTAGATGAGTCCATTTAGTTACTATAAGTGTAATTACATTTTACACCATGTAGCTTCTCTGGAAATACAGTAATTGGTGAAGAGTGCCTATCTTGTTTTATCATTGCAGCACGAAGCTACCAAGGTAATGCAGGATGCCATTAATGAATTTAGTGGAACACCAGAGGAAATCCACTTCACCATTGCTAATGTAGATTTGGCTCTCAGTAAAGGGGAAGTGGAGATAGCACTAAGTATGCTAAGAAATATCACACCAAACCAGGCATGTTATACGGAGGCTAAAGAAAAGATGGCTCAGATATACCTCCAGCTGCGAAAGGATAAGAGACTCTACATTGGATGCTATTGGTAACATTGTTTTACAATTTATTTTATTAAAAAAATACTTTAATATATTTTCTTACTAAAAGAAGTAGCTCTGTTGTATACGGCAGGGTGGGAAATCCCCAGTCCACAGACCATATCTGGTTCACCCCCCCATCAAGCAATCCACAGGCCAGATCAAAAGAGGTGGTGGGGGAGTCAGCCCATGCTGTTGTAGGTGGGGTGCTGGGTGCACCAAGGCAGCAGGTCCCCCACAGCAGCAGCACCAGACCACTCTGGGGGTGGGCAGGCCATGCCTCACGCAGCTACAGAGAGCTTGGGTGGGCCTCTGCCCAGCACAACTCCCTACTCATGCTCTGCTCCCCCTTCACTGCTGTAGGCCCTGGTCAAAGCACCCTCACCCCATCCATCTCCCCAGCCTATACCTCCCAACAGTCCCTATTCAGGAGAGACCGTTTCCCTTTGGGTACGGACTATCCCATTGTCTTTCTTTCAGAAGAAAGAGAGACAAAAAGGCCAGTCAGTATTCAGACCCCAGGGCCCGATTTCCTGGTCATCTCCCAGCAAAGGCCATCAAGAAAACACTAGAGAGATGTTGGAATGACAAGAAACTAAGTGGAGTGAGACGCAGGAGAGCGCCTGTTCCTCTTTCTCAACTTGGAATTTATGGAGGTCTGCATGAGGGGGAGGAGCTTATGTGTTGATTCAAGGCTTATTGGCTGAGAGGGGTAGGGATTATCCCTCTGGCTGCTCAACATTTTGGGAGGTATGCCTCCACCCACAGAGGGATAACATTCCCTTCCATGAGATACAGGAAGGCCAACGGAACAGAACAAAAACAATCTGAGAGCTAGTGCAGAGGTTTCCAAACTTAGAATATATTCCACAGAGAATAATTTAAAAATCTATTGAATTAATCTATATCCATTCTTGCAACATCATTCAGTTAGCAGCTTTCAGGATTGCACAGAATGCCAAATTCTTGGTCCAGCACCCACATTACTTGGAGAGATTTTAACATACTAATTGTAGTTCATCTCCATAAGAATTGATAGCTTTAGAGAAATTTATGGGAATTTTAAAGATTATTTTTGCTATATCTTAAGAACCAAATGTTGTCATTTATCCCCTGGCTTTATAGATTAGGGATGGAAAATCGTATTGAAAATCTGGATTGGTTCAAAATTGTCTTGACCTGACTTCCAATCCAATTTTGGATCGTATTAATCTGAATTGGTTCGGATTCCGATCAATACGGCTTAAATCCAATGTCTACCTCCCAACTCTGCCTCTCCCGGACTCCTGCTGGGCCTGCACGCTGGACAGGTGTTCAGAGGAGGCAGAGGTGGGGATACAGGGGCTGCACAGGGGTGGGGAGCGGGGTAGTTGCCTCCCAGGACCCCTATCCAGCACGTGCCTCCCCTGGAGTCCTGCCCATGCCCACCCGCCCCAGCACCTGCTGCAGCAGTGATAGGGTGGCTGGCCAGGCAGGGGACCAGGAGAGGTTTGCAGCACTGGACAGGGGTGCTGGGAGACAGGTGGCTGGGTGGGGAAGGGGAGGTGTAGCTAATTAACTTACAATTTCACCTTAGGCTTTGAAGTCCCGTGGTGCCCAGCGCAGCCTTCTCAGGGCCACGCCAGGCAGAAATTATTAAGAAAAAAACTGCATCCACAAAATGACCACTATGGCTGTTCTGTGCATGTGTGGCCATTTCCCAAAATGTCATCGGCAGTGTCAGCACCATTTTGGAAAGTGGCAGCCGGACTGCGCATGCCCAGCTGCCCAAAATGGCGCCAACACTGCTGGCAACATTTTTTTTAAAGACCATACATGCGCAGAATACACAGTTTTTACTGCCACCGACTGGGTAAGAACTGGCCGTCATTGGCCGTCTTGGCTGCCCATCATGGTGGCGTGCTGGGCACAGCACAGGGGCAGGGCCAGACAGCCTCACGTTTGGCGTGCTCCCCAACCTCCCAGGTGCCCCAGGAAGTCTCTTCAGCATCCTGACCTGCTCAGGACTGTGTCCTCTGTGGCTTCCTGGGTTGGGTCACCGCCATGCCAGCTGCACTTCTATTTTTACCCCAAATGACTTAACACATGGTTAATCTGCAAGCATGTAGCAGAATGTGGGATTCTGCACAATTCTTCCCATTCTTCCCAATTCACACTCCCTTACTGCAATCCCTAGTCCGCCCAGCTTCCTGATATTTCATATTTTAATTTGGATTGCACGCATTTCACAGTGGGAACTCTTGCACTTAATTGAGATATTTCCAGCTAAGGATGCGACACCACTGGCCTTATGTTTTCCAAAGTTCATAAAATTATAAAAATGCTGTGCTGTGGATTGCAACATTTATTTCTTGTGATTTCTTGAATAATGTGGGTTATTTAATTTTTTTAAATAGTGAACTATGTGAAAAGTTACCAAGTCCTCATACTAGCCTTCTCTTGGGAGATGCCTACATGAATATTCAAGAGGTAAGTATAAGAGTAGCATTTGTGCAGTAACATCGTCGTAAATTCAAACAGAAATATATTTTCTTAGGCAGGTAGATTGAATATGATAATATATCCCATCTACATAGGACCTAATAAATGGAAATGACTACTGGTAAAAAAAAAAAAAAAAGTAAGTCTAGGACCCTTTTTAAACAGACTGTGGATGTGCTGCAGTCTGTGGGGGGTGGGTGGAGGTGGCGGTGGGTGTGCGGCACGTGTGTGAACCGGCACACGGACGCAAACCCACCTTCAAGCATGGAGGCACCTCCGTTTTCCCTAATGCCTCTGTGTGTGGGCAGTGGGTGGAGCGCGCACGCACCCCCATCCATTCCCACTTGCTGTCACACAGATGCCTCCCCCCCCGGGTCCACCCAGTCACCCACGTGGATGAGGGGGAAGGGGCGTCTTGTGTGAAGAAGGTCTAATATAAAAAAAAATCTATTGATATTATACACAGAAATAACTTCCATTTTCCTGTCACTTACTCTTAGCCTGAGAAAGCTTTGGAGGTTTATGAAGCAGCTCAGAGGAAGAATCCGTTAGATGCAGCACTAGCCAGGAAAATTGGACAAGCATATGTGAAAACTCATCAATATAACAATGTCTTGAAAAAGAGGATTTTTTTCCCCTTACGTTTAAATCATAAGAACATAAGCAGCGTCCTACTGTGTCAGACCACTGGCCCATCAAGCCCAACACCTGTCTCTGACAGCGGCCAATCTCAGTTGCTTGGAAGAAGTACCCAACAGGTCACAATGGGGCAACCCATTCACTGTTGTTCACTCCCAGCTCCCGACACTCTTCTCCAAGCTGAGGAGTCCCAACCTATCCAGCCTCTCTTCATACAGAAGCCATTCCAGATCCTTGATCATTTGTTCTTCATTAATTTTTCTTTTTTCATATTTTCACCCCACCCTGCTCTATAGACTCAGGGCACCTTACAACATTAAAAATATAAAATACATTAAAATTTCTTAGAATCCCTACCTTTTCTATTTCTACTATAGCTTTTTTGAGATGGGGCGACCAGAACTGCACACAATACTCATGGTGTGGTCACGCCATGGATTTATATAGTGGCATTATGATATTTTCAGTTTTAGGCATTTTTCTAACAGGTGCAAGTGTGTGAAGTGATGGATGGAGGCCGCGGCAGGTGGGCAGTGTGTGGGTGGCCCGTCATACAGACGGCCACCCACCTCCACCCATCTCCATGAATGGAGCATCCGCCATTGGCGCCTGTTGCTCCGTGCAGGTGGAGGTGGATGGAGCATGGGAGCCACGGTGATTGCACGGACGCCCCCACCGCCCACGCACCCGCATACATGGGCGAGGGAGGGGAACGTCTCTGCAAAAAGGGTCTTATTCTCTGTCACTTTATTACTAATTCTTAACATTCGGTTTGCTTGCTTCTTTAGCCCTTTTCACATGAGACACACATCCCTCCACCCACGTGTGCGACTGGGTGGGCAGGGGGTAGGGGCATCCATGTGACAGCCAGTAGGGCTGGGTGGGGGTGCGTGTGTGAATTCCTGCGCTCCACCCATCTCCACCGATTTCCCCACGCACGGAGGCATTGGACAAATGGAGGTGCCTCCATGCGTGGAGATCAGCAGAGGTGGGTGGAGAGCAGTGTGCGTCTGTGTGATGGGACACACACACAGCGCACACCCGCTGCGGCGCACACACACCCTCCCTGCTCCACGGCTCCTCCTATCCCATTTGAAAAGGGCCTTTAACCAATGCTGCACACTGAGCTGAGGATTTCAACGGCCCTTTTTACACGGGCAGCACCCACACAACGCCCATGTAAATCCTGCAGCATTGTGTGTGTGTGCGCATGCATGTGCACTCACACATGCACACCCACCTCCACCCATCACGGTTACGACCGGTGAAAACGACAGTTGCTCCGTGCATGTTGATGGGTGGAGGTGGGTGTAGATGGGTGTGCACCCGTCTACACCCTCCCCCCACCCACCGCACACGGACCACGGCACACACCAACCCCCCTGCGCTACGACCCATGTAAAAAGGGCCAATGTATTGTCCACAATGAGTCCAAGGTCCTTTTCCTGAGTGGTAACACCTAACACTGGGCATTTTCAGACAAGATACTCTTCACCCACCCCCCACCCATTATACATGTTGCAGGGCTGCAGTATTGCCCTGTGGGTGCCCTGCAACATGTCTAGTGGATGGGAGGTGGTGGGGAAGAGTCTTGTCTGAAAATGCCCTTAGAACCATGCATTGTGAACATATAGGCCCTTTTCACACTCGTCGGGGGGTGGGGAGGGGGGTGTTCGGTGTGCGTTGCAGTCCATGTACAGTGGGGGGGGGAAGGGTGTAGACAGACACACACCCATCAACACGTATGGAGCAACAGCCATTCTCCTCATATCTCTGCATCCTCCTCCTGCTGGGTAGTTCTACCGTTGGCCGCTAGGAGGCAGATGAACTAATTTTTGTCTGCGCCTGCGTCCACGGAGCTACCCGGCTCTTCGCCAGTCCGTCGTCTGCCTTGAGGCCGTTAGGACGTGCATCGGTTCCAGGAACCTAGGAAAGACAGTAGGAGAGTGTTAGACACTATTTTTTGGCGGGGCACTTGGGGTTAGCGATCCCGGACGCCGTCTCGGGTATCGCTCGGCCAGGCCGCAAACAAATTGGAATTTTAAAAAAAAAAAAAAAAAAAAAACCCCGCCGGCTCCCTCGCAGTTCGCCGGGGAGCAGGGGACGCCGCATATCTCCTTCCCGCTTAGCGGGAAGCCATCCAGCAAGCGGCGATCCCCCCGTCTTGTCGGATCAGGGACAGCACTGCTGGGCCCTCCCGACTGAAGAGCCCCTCTATTTCGAAATAAATTCAAATTAATTTGAGGATGAGCTCTATTGAAGGGCAAACAGCCCCCCCTCCCACCCCCGCTGGCGGGTCGGAGTCTCGGTCCCCGCAAGAGGGCTCTCAGGCCCCTCAGGATCCCTCGATGGCTTCCTTAGCCAACACTATGGGGGAAATTTTATCCTCCCTGAAGGCCCTCACCCAGGCCCAACATAAGAAAGGCGGGAAAAGAAAGCGAGCTTCCCCCGAGCCTGGGCCTCAAAAGAAACGCTCGAGGGCGGGAAAGTCCTCCGGGACTAGCAGGAAGGCAAAAGCTCCACTAGGGGGAGCTAGGGGACAGAGTTTCTCTTCTCCTCAGGACTCTGAGGTGGAGGAACAGAGGGGGGAAAATGAACAGGCCTGCTCCTCTCATTCACAGGCCCTGTATAGCTCACCATCTGACTCTTCCCAGGGGGAGTCTGATATGGAAGAAGGGGAATGGGTAGAGCCTACCCCGGACCCCAAGGATAGGGAGCGTCAATTTCCGGCCCACTATAGAGAGGAGCTGCTCTCTCAAGTAATTAAAAAGCTCCAACTTACAGAAAAGTATCCAAAGGGGGACTCTTCCGAATCACAGGAGGAGGAAGAGACTAGGGAGTACATGCCTTCTGTGCATGGTAAGGATCAGGGTCTGCCCCTCGACAAGGCTTTCGAGAGAATTGTCTTGGAGGAGTGGAAGCACCCCGATAAGGCTTTCAAGATGAATAGAACCCAGGAGGCCCTGTACTCTTTTTCTAGAAAAAAGGAGTCCTTGTTCAAGAGCCCAAAGATAGATGCAGCTGCTGCCTCACTAGCCCGGCAGACGGTTTTCCCAACAGAGGGTGACTGTCATCCTAAAGATCCTACAGATAGGGGGGTAGACTCAGCCCTAAGGAGGGCTGTGGAATCTACAGCGGCCTCCCTGAGAGTAAACATAGTGGCATCCTACGTTTCAAGGGCTCTCCTTGCATGGATGAAAGAGGCTCAGGACCCCGAGATTTCAGATAAAAGGTCACAAAAGCTATCTTCCCGCATCTGTATGGCCACCGCTTTTCTGGCGGATGCAACCACAGATGGCCTATCTTGGTCAGCCAGGGCTATGGCAAATGGGATAGCGGCCAGACGTAGGGTATGGCTCCGCTCTTGGCAGGGAGACACTACGGCCAAGAATCTTCTGACCTCTGCCCCTTACAAGGGTTCAAAACTCTTTGGGGTCTGCCTTGAAAAGGTCCTGGAGGAAGCTAATTCGAAAGATAAGCCCAAGACCCTCCAACAAATGATACCAAAAAGGGGATTTTTTAGAGGCCAGCCCTTTAGGTTTAGGGGTTTTGGCCCTAACAGGAGGGGGCATTTTCAAGGCCACAGGGAGTTTGCTACCAACTTCTCCTTTCGTGGGAGAGGCTTTAGGGGGGGCAGATTCGATAGACGCAGATCCAGGGGAGCCGGCCCCTCCCAGACCAGACAGGATTCCTGACTACTCCGCCCCAGGAGTGGGACGCAGACTACAGCAATACAAGACGGAGTGGCAGAACTCGGTCTCCGATGCTTGGGTAGTATCCTGCGTCGCAGATGGTTACCGCATAGAGGTAGAGCGCCCCCCAAGGCAAAGGTTCGTGACTTCCCCAACCTCCAAGAACCCAGAGAAGCATCTAGCACTGGTATCAGAGATACGCAGACTTCGGGAGATTCAGGCTATAGAGAGTGTTCCCAAGCAAGAGCGTTTCTTGGGCGTCTACTCCATCTTGTTCCTAGTGGAGAAGAAGCTCGGAAAATGGAGGGCCGTTCTCGACCTAAAAGGCCTGAACAAGGTGGTAAGGAAGAAAAGATTCAAAATGGAGACAGCCCTGTCAGTATGCCGGAACCTTCAGAAGGGCGACTGGATGGCTTCCCTGGACCTCAGGGAAGCTTACCTCCATGTCCCGATATGGAATCCACACAAAAGATGGCTCCGGTTCTCATACAACAGACATCACTGGCAGTTCAGGGCCCTCCCTTTCGGGCTCTCCTCGGCCCCCAGAACCTTTACAAAGATTTTGGCTCCATTGATTGCCAACCTCCGCAGCGAGGGCACTCATATCTATGCCTACCTGGACGACATACTGATCAGGGGCAGCTCCCCTTCGGTGGTGGAAATGCACCTGAACAAGACCATTGCATACCTGGAAAGACACGGCTTCATCATAAACAGGGAAAAGAGCCATCTCATCCCGAGCCGCCGTCTGGAGCATCTAGGTATCCTAATAGATACCTCCTCAGATCGAGCTTTCGTACCACCGGAGCGGAGAAAGAAAATCCAGAGCCTGATCACATTGCTCCAGCAGAACTCAAGGATGAGACTCAAAAGACTGGCGAGCCTGCTGGGTCTCCTAGTTTCTTGCATAGGGCAGGTGACTTGGGGTCGTTTCAACCTTCGCCCCTTGCAGAAGCAGCTAAGCACTATGCAGAGAGAACTCACTCTGGGGTTAAACCCATGGGTTCCCGTTCCACCAGGATTAAAACACTCAATGTCCTGGTGGTTAAACCCAGAAATCTTCCAGGCAGGAGTGCCTCTTTCAGAGCCAGACAGAACAGTGTTAACAACCGATGCCAGCCTCCAGGGGTGGGGAGGGCACTCGGGGATTCACTCAGCCCAGGGATTGTGGTCCAAGATGGACTCCAACAAGTCAATCAACTTCCTCGAGCTCAAGGCGATCCGCCTATCTCTGCGCCAACTTCTGCCAACGTTTCCTTCGAATCATCTGCTGATTTACACAGACAACATAACGGCGAAGGCGTATATAAATCGCCAAGGGGGATCGAGATCGAGGGAGTTACATCGGGAGTCAGTCAAGCTTTTCAGGTGGGCCCAATCACACCTATCTTCATTGAAGGCCTTGCACATCAAGGGTCTGGAAAACAAGAGAGCCGACTGGCTGAGCCGCCAGACTCTGGACCCCCACGAGTGGACCCTGGACAGATCTGTGTTCCAGCTGATAGTAGACTGGTTCGGTCTCCCCGTGATGGACCTGTTTGCTACAAGGGAAAACACTCAGGTCCCCAGATTCATGTCGCAGCGGTGGTGTCTGGAAGCAGAGGGCTTCGATGCGTTGAACCACCCCTGGCCCAAAGGCCTCTTGTACGCTTTTCCTCCAATTCCCTTGATCCAGAGAACCATAGCCAAGGCAATCAGGCAACAGGCTCATCTGCTGATAATCACCCCGTGGTGGCCCAGGAGACCGTGGTTCTCCGAACTTATAGAGCGCAGCCATTCACAATACCACAGGCTGCCACTGATCCCAACTCTGATCTCCCAAGGTCCAGTCTGCTCTGCAGAAATACAGACATTAAAGTTAACAGTGTGGAACTTGAACGGGCAGCACTGAGGAAGAAGGGATATTCAGAGGCAGTCCTGAATACTATCCAGCGTTCCAGAAAGGCGGCAACAAGAAGAAGTTATCAAGCAACCTGGAAAACGTTTGCTGCCTGGTCACTTCAACAAAATAGGGACCCTACCAGGGCAGGGGTAGTTCAAGTCTTGGAGTTCCTGCAGCTGGGTTTAGAAAAGGGTCTTAGGGCTAACACATTAGCCAGACAGGCAGCTGCCATCGATTCGGTCCTTAGGCCAGTATCAGGCAGGATAGTATCTTCACACAAGAATGTGCGTAGATTCCTTAGGGCAGCTAGGTTAATTTGTCCTCCTGTGGTACATAGAGTTCCTTCTTGGGACTTGAACTTAGTCCTAGAGGCCTTAACAAAACCTCCTTTTGAGCCTCTAAGACATATATCGTTATATTTATTAACACTAAAGGTGATTTTTCTAGTTGCAGTTACTTCAGCGAGACGGGTCTCCGAGCTGGGGGCGTTGTCCATGGAGGACAACTTTTGTATTTTCAAAAAGGATTCGGTCACGTTACGTCTGGATCAGGCCTTCCTCCCTAAAATTAATACCATGTTCCACAGGTCCCAGGAGGTTATTTTGCCTTCCTTCTGCCCAAATCCTGTCCACCCAAGGGAGCGGGCATGGCATACTCTGGACCTCAGGCGAGCCCTTAGAATCTATTTGGCTAGGACAAAAGGGTTCCGGCTTTCCACGGCCCTATTTGTCAACATTAGACCAGGTTACCAGGGGCGTAAAGCTTCAAAAACCCTGATCTCTAAGTGGTTGAAGCAGGGTATTGTTGAGGCCTATAAGGCAAAAGGGAAGATTCCTCCCCTCCAGATTTGGGCACATTCGGTGCGTAGCGCTGCCACCTCGTACGCTTTTAAAGCAAGAGCCTCTTACGAGGAAATCTGCAGGGCAGCTACTTGGTCCTCCATACACACGTTTGTGAGGCACTATAAAATAAATATTTTTCAATCTGCAGAAGCTGCTTTCGGCAGAAGGGTGTTGCAAGCGGTACTGGAGTCCCCCAGTGCTGTTGGCTCCCACCCTTAAAGGTTTTTCAGGAGTGCTTGGGTACGTCCCAGCAGGAGGAGGATGCAGAGATATGAGGAGAAAGGAGAATTGGTAGCCTACCTTAGGTGAATTCCTTTCTCTCATATTCTCTGCATACTCCTCCGCCCCTCCCTGCCAAACAGCACGAATTTAGTCAGGGGGCTGGGGGGACTGGTACCTTGCTCACTGTTTTTTAGGTGTTTCCTTTAGGGGAGTAGATTATAGTAATAGGGTTGTTAACCATTATTGTTCTAGTGTTATATATATATTAAGAGAAATTTTCAGCTTGCGAACGGACTGGCGAAGAGCCGGGTAGCTCCGTGGACGCAGGCGCAGACAAAAATTAGTTCATCTGCCTCCTAGCGGCCAACGGTAGAACTACCCAGCAGGAGGAGTATGCAGAGAATATGAGAGAAAGGAATTCACCTAAGGTAGGCTACCAATTCTCCTTTCTCCTCGGATGTGCAGGATGGGACCTCTTGCAGCCTGGGATGATCCCTGCATAGACCACTAGGAGGCAGACTACAGTGAAGCTGAGACTGGCCATGTGTAGAGGGGGTTCATCCCTCCCATTTACCAGTTGCTTCTCTGCCTCTGAACTGTTAGGAGGTAGGCTGTGGAGCTCTCTCCTTTTTTGGAGTCTGCAGAGCTCCCAGTTTTCTAAATTTTTCTTTAATATTTCTTTACTTTTAATTTCTTTCTTTAATTTGCTGTGGTGTGACCTGGTGCCTCTGCGCATTTCGGCACCGAGGCTCCTCAGGTTCCGTCCCCTCGGGCACAGAATCCTGGGAAGGGCGGGCGTGGCAGGGTCCCTTCGGGCGCCCCGCTTGCTTCTCCGGTCCCGTCTCCGTCCTAGCCCAATTGCGAGCTCCTGCTCCCAGGTTGCGCTGCCTCCCGGGACAGGGAGGCTTCCCCCAACGCCTCAACAACTAAAAGGACGGTGTGGCTGCTTCCCTCGGAGCTCTGCTCCCTCAACCCAGGCACTTCTCCTGCTGCGGCGTTCCGGCCTTCCTTTTTGGCAGGCTCCGCCATTTTGCCCACTTGTTTTTCCCCAGACAGGCCAAATTTAAATTTCTCGTAGGCGGGAGCCGCCATTTTTATATTTATATTTTTGGGCCCGCAGCTGAATTTGTCCTCTCCCTCCGTTGATGGGGAGGACATTACTCTTTCTGGCCAGCCTCTCTCTGACGGGCGGCCGCTGCCCCTCATTGTTTAAACAAATCATTTAATAATGAATTGTTTCCTTTTTGTGTGTGACTGGCTGGACTGCTGACGGGGGGCGAGTGACCCGTGGGAGTTTTTTACTCTCCTGCCCCCTACTTCAATATGGCACCAGTCACCCGAAGCTCAGCCAATGGCCCCAGCTCGGAGGCCCCAGCTTCCCACCCTCCCCCAGGCCCATCCACAGCAGACGCTGGCAGGGCTGGCCTTTCGCAGATCGAGTTATTACAGCTCGAGGCTCTAAATAAGATAGTCTCTGCGTCAGATTCCATGCAGCACAGAGGCAAGTCCAGGCCAAGAAAAAGGGCCCGTTCCCCACCATCAGGGCCAGTAAGGGTCAGTCCAAACAGGCGGGCAAAGGTAAGCACCTGTCCCTCAAGCGCAGAAAAACCGCGGCGCTCTCCCTTGTGGAATAGGTTGGATCCTCCTCTGATGAGGAGGGACCTCCCTACCCTCCCCCCACAGGGGACTTCCAGTGCGACATAACCTTGATCCAGTCATGGCCCTTCCTGAGAGGGAATAGCCCCAGAGGACAATGTACAGGATCTCTCGGGGGCGGATTCTCCCTCTGAGCATGATGACGAAGGGGGTGATGAGATTTCAGATCAAGGGGATTATCGGGGAACAGGAGGACCTTCTGCCCCCTCTTGCCCCCCCTTCTTCCTGCAGCGAGCAGGATTGTGAGTTCCTGGGTCCCACAAATCGAAACTCTTTACTAGGGTTCAGAGGGTCCTGGGCCTGGTAGCAAAGTCCAGTAAGGACAGCCCCTCGGATTCCTCTGAGGACGAATCTGATCGGGAGTACATCCCCAAACCTGCCTCGAGAGATCGGGGTATTATTCTGGATAGGGCCTTTGAAAAACTGATTACAAGTGAGTGGCTGCAGCCCACTAAGGCTCTGAGGCTGAACAAAACACAGTAGATGCTTTATTCCTTTAAAAAAAATAATGACCAGCTCTCTTCTGTCCCCAGGGTTGACGCAGCTGCTGCCTCGCTGGCCCGTAAGTCTGTATTCCCTTCTGAAGGGAATGTATATCCAAAGGATCCCACAGGTAGGGGAGTCAAAGCAGCGCTTCGCTGGGCTTATGAGGCTGTTTCGGCCACGCTGTGTATGTCTCTAGCTTCATCCTACTACGCCAGAGCCATCCTTAAATGGTTCAACCTTGGCCAAAGCCCAGAGGTTTCTGATCAGATGACTCGTAAGCTCTCCAAGAATATCACTCTTGCCAATTTGTTTATTACCACGGCCTCTACAGACGCTATAGGCTGGTCTGCCCGGGCCATGGCAGCCAATGTCTCAGCCAGACGTAGACTGTGGCTGAGATTCTGTAGAGCTGACAACCATGCTAAAAACCTCCTGGTGTCGGGCCCATTTAAGGGGGGAAATTGTTTGGGGCCAACCTTGAACGGGTTCTTAAGGACGCCAGTGACAAGGATAGGAACTCCAGCACTTCTCTAACCCAAGGCGTCCCCGTGGCTTTAACAGATCTTTTTATTCCCCCCTTCCAAGGAGAGGTGATACAACCTGGTCCAATCCTTCCTGGACCTCCCGAGGTAGGGGACCCAGTGGCCGAGGCCGCAGGGCCGGTAGGTTTTCCTCAGGCCAACGGGCGCCCAGGACCACCCCTTCATCTCATCAAGTTAAACAGGATTCCTGACCACCCCTGTCCCGAGCCGCATGCGGTTGATGCCCAGACTCCAGTAGGTGCGCGCCTATTGGCGTTTTCCCCTTTCTGGCACAACACCACCGCGGACTCTTGGGTGATCGAGACTGTGTCTCGCGGGTACACAATAGAATTCCGTTACCCTCCCAGGCAGCTCTACCGGGTATCTCCCCCCACACACACACGAAACAGATTGAAGCAGGTCGCCATGGAAGCGGAGATCCACTGTCTAGAAGACATAAGGGCCATATCGCCAGTTCCCCTTGCCCAGAGAGGCCAAGGATTATACTCCATCTTGTTCTTGGTCTTAAAAAAGTCAGGCCAATGGCGAGCAGTCCTAGATCTCAAGACCTTAAACAGATTTTTCCACCTAAAGAGGTTCAAAATGGAGACTTTGGCGTCCATTACCAAGGCCATTCAGCAGGGGGAATGGCTCGTGTCTGTGGATCTGTGCGATGCTTACTTACACATCCCCATCCAGCCACTTCATCGCAAGTGGCTCCGCTTCCAGTATGCCTCTCACCACTGCCAGTTCTGGGCTCTGCCCTTCAGCCTTGCCACGGCTCCCTGAATCTTTACCAAGGTTCTAATTCCCCTCATCGCCAGCCTTTGAGTGCCGGGCATCACTCTCCATCCTTATCTGGACGATATCCTGGTACGAGCTCCTTCCCGTTCCCAGGCGGTAGCAGCAGTACAGTCCACCCTGCAGGTCCTCGAGGAACACAGGTTCATTATAAACGAGGAAAAGAGTCTTCTTCTCCCCGTGCAGCGCATAAAGCATCTTGGGGTGATTCTTGACACTCAGGTGTATCGCATCTTTCTGGCGGAGGCCTGTCAGCGCAAGATTCAGGCCCTCATTCAGCAGACCCTCTCTCGTCCCCAAGTTTCGCTTTCTCACCTGGCGTCTCTACAGGGGCTTCTGGTGTCCTGCATACAGCACCTGGCTTGGGCCAGGCATCACCGTCCTCGCCAGCCTTTTTGCCGCCCTTACCAACGCCACATTATGGAGAAGACCAGGATGTGGCTCTCCCCACCCCTACCCCCCCAACGGCTCCTCGACTCCCTCGTATGGTGGATCCTTCCGCATCGGTTTTGGGAAGGCGTCCCTCTGACCAATAGTGTGCGAAAGGTTATCACGACCAATGCCAGTCTCCTGGGTTGGGGGGCGCACATGGATGCCGAATGCATCCAGGGCACCTAGCAGCCAAGGGACCGGGAGCATTCCATGAATTGGATGGAGCTCAGAGCCATCCATCTAGCTCTCCTCCACTTCGCTCCTCGGATAAATGGTTCTTATCTCCTGGTTCTGATGGACAACACCTCGGCGATGGCATACATCCGCAACCAGGGGGGCTCTCGAGCCCCAGACCTGCACAAGGAGGCCTCCAGCCTCCTATCTTGGGCCGAAACAAATCTTCTGTCTCTTTCAGCCAAGCATATCAAGGGGGAAGAGAATATCATGGCGACCTGGCTCAGCCGCAGGCAGGTGGATCAGGGGGGAGTGGTCCGTCTCCGCAATGGCATTTCATTGGATATGCAACCACTTTGGCCCCCCCAATAATCAACTTCTTTGCATCTACTCAGAATACCAAGTGCACAGGGTTCTTCTCTCGGTTCCGCTCTCCACTGGCGGAGGCGGTGGATGGCTTGAACGCTCACTGGCCCCAGGGGCTCCTGTATGCATTCCCTCCTTTCTCGATCCTCAGCAATGTGATCGCCAAGGTCCGTCGGGAACAGGTGACGATAATACTTGTAGCCCCCCAGTGGCTGCGGCGACCTTGGTTCGCCGATCTCGTATGCCTGTCATGCCAAGACCCTCTGCGTCTAGACCCAGACCCCGACCTATTGTCTCAGGGTCCAATCCGGTACAACAATCCATGATTTCTGCAACTGACTGTGTGGCTCTTGAGCACTAGGCTCTGAAGAGCTTAGGCTACTCAAATGCTTTCCTAACCACTCTTTTTTCATCCAGACGTCTTTCCACCATTCGTATCTACCAGGCTACTTGGAGGGTTTTCGTAGACTGGTGTGCAGTATATCCGGTAGACCCTAGGAAACCACAGATTAGCTCCATCCTGCACTTTCTGCAAATGGGTCTAGATAAGGGTCTCCGGGCTAGCACTCTCACCTGTCAGGTGGCAGCCCTCAACAAGACTCTACCGACTATTAGGGGTAGGGGTATCTCAGGGCACCCCCATTTCCGGCAATTTCTGTGAGGAGCCAGGGCCCTGGCTCACCCAGTGGTTCACTGCTTCCCAACCTGGTGGTTGAATTTGGTTTTAAGGACTCTCACCGAACACCTCTTCGAGCCTTTGCGTTCCGTATCATTTTTCTTCCTTACCATTAAGGTGACCTTTTTGATGGCAATCACCTCTGCTAGAAGGATCTCTGAGCTCGGAGCACTGTCTATCGATCCTTCTCTGTGCATCTTCAAACCAAATTCAGTCATTTTACACCTCGACCCGGCCTTTGTGCCAAAGGTGAATTCTTTGTTCCATAGGCAGGAAAAGATCATCCTTCCCTCCTTCTGCCCCAAACCAGTCCACAGGTTGGAAAAGAAGTGGCACACATTGGACCTTCGTAAGGCCTTAAAGATCTACATTAAGAGGACGGCCTCCTTTAGAAAATCTTCAGTTTACTATTCACAAAAGGGGCAATAAGGCCTCTCGTCCAGCAATTGGGGGCTGGATTGCGGCATGTATTTCGGAGGCATACAAGGCCTCCAGAGTCATCCCGCCTCAGTGTATTCTTCCCCACTCCACCTGTGGGGCAGCTGCCTCTGCAGCATTCAGTGCCAGGGCTCCCTACTCAGAGATTTGTAGGGCAGCCACTTGGGTGACTCCCCATTCCTTTACCCGACATTATAAGGTGGACTTGATGGACTCGGCTGATGCGGCCTTTGGTCACAAGGTCCTTCAGTTGGTCCTTCTATAGCCGTGATCCCCTGTTTCCCTCCCTGCTTGACACTGCTCTGGTAAATCCCAGGCTGCAAGAGTTCCTGTCCTGCACATCCCAGGAGAAAGGGCAATTGGTTTACTTACTGGTGAATTGCCCTTCTGGGTAATGTGCAGGACGGGAGCTTGGCCTACCCGCTGAGTGGAGCTCAAGGGCTTGAGGTTTTTCACAGGGGGTGATTCTGAACTTAGGAGGCTACGGTGCAGATTGAGATTCGATTCTTCTCCCTCCCCATCAGCATTTCAGTCGGTTATACTTTTTACCAGTGTTAAATTTAATATAGTTTCTTTTAGGTGTTTTTTTCAGTGTTTTTATAGCTTTGAGAACAACTGACAAGTGGGAGGGCTGAACCCCCTCTACACATGGCCAGTCTCAGCTTTACCGTAGTCTTCTTCCTAGTGGTCTATGCGGGAATCATCCCAGGCTGCAAGAGCTCCCGTCCTGCGCATTACCCAGAAGGGCAATTCACCGGTAAGTAACCAATTGCCCTTTTCCACCAGTTGCTCTGTGTGTGGGGGATGAGTGTAGATGGGTGTGTGCGGGAGCACACATGCATGCATACCCAACACCCACCCACCTACCGCGGGATTTACACGGGCGGCACCCACACATGAACACAGTATTCATGCGTGGGTGCCTCCCGTATAAAAAGGGCCATAGTTTGGGTTGTTTTTCTCTGTGTGCATCACTTTGCACTTGTCCACATTAAATTTCATCTGCCATTAGATGCCCAGTCACCATGTCTTGCAAGATCCTCCTGCAGTTCTTCACAGTCTGCTCATGTTTTAACTACCTTGAATAACTTTGTGTCATCTGCAAATCTGATCACCTCACTCTTTATTCCCTTTTCTAGATCATTAACGAATAAACAACACCGGTCCTAGTACAGATTAAACAACACCGGTCCAAGTACAGATCCCTGGGTCACTCCACTATTTACTTCTCTCCATTGTGAAAACGACAATTTAGTCCTACTCCTTGTTTCTCATTCTTTAACCACTTACCAATCCACAATAGGACACTGCCTCCTATCTCATGACTTTTTAATTTCCTCAAGAGTTTCTCATGAGGGACCTTATCAAACGCTTTCTGAAAATCCAGAAACATTATATCAACTGGCTCTCCCTTATCCACATGCTTACTTACACCCTAACAAATTTCAGTATTATTATTATTATTATTATTAACAAACATTTATATAGCGCCAGCAGTGTACCTGGCACTTTACAAAGTAATAAAATAGACACGGTCCCTGCCCCTAGGGCTTACAATCTGAGAGACAGGAGCTGGGGGAGAGACTTAGGAAGGGGAACAGAGGGAGAGACAAGGGGTCTAACATTCATGAAGATGCGAGGTCTCAAGTGCACGTACTTGGCTTGGTTACGATGAGAATGACATCGCATCAGTAGATTAGTGAAGCATGACTTCCCTTTGCTAAATCCACATTGATTCTTCCCCGTCAAGCCATGTTTACCAATATGTCCAGTAATTCTATTCTTAATAATAGTTTCCACCATTTTGTCCAGCACCAACATCAGGCTCACCAGTCTGTAGTTCCTAAGATCACCTCTGGATCCCTTTTTAAATATCAGTGTTTCATTCACTACCCTCTACTCCTCGGTTACAGTGGCAAATTTTAGTGGTAGGTTGAAAATTACCAGTAGTAGTGCACATTATCATATTTGAGTTCCTTCAGAACTTTGGAGTGTATACCATCTGGTTCCAGTGATTTGTTACTATTTAGTTTGTCAATTTGCTCAAACACCTCTTCCAAAGTCACATTGATTTGTGATAGCTCTTCTATTTCATCACCTACAAAGAACAGTTCTGGTGTGGGTATCTTCCCAACATCGGGTAATTTCAGACGTTATGGGATCACAGTCAACCACCCTGAATCACAGTGGATTCAGGGTGGTGACCATGATCCCGTGAACGTCTGTTTGAGTCCCACCAGATGTTCACCACGGTGAATTCCTGGAGGGGTTCAAAGTGAACCACAGTTCTGGAGGTGAGGCTGTCCTCATCTCCAAAACCATGGTTAGGTTGGCCATGACGCGGGACAGGGCTGGCAATGGCCGCGATGCACGTCTGCTTGCCAGCCCTGTCCCGGAGTCAGGTCCCAACCACGGGACGGGGTCAGGTGCAGCGGCCTCATTGGCCGCTATGCCCACCTGTCTCCCCGTGGGCAGGCAGCTGAGGGAGCGCAGGGACTGAGCAGCCATTCGTCGTGCCACACAGCACCACCGACTCCCTGCGCAGCCCCACCTCCTCCCCGATCCCCCTCAGAGATCAAGCCGGCACGTCTAAAGGACAGCCGGTCTGATCACGGACCGGGATCCGAGATGGATCCCAGTCCAGGGTTCAGCGTGCCAGGTCGAAAGGCCCGTCACGTCTGAAATTACCCATCCTCTGCAGTGAAGAACGAAGTAAATAATTCATTCAGCTTCTCTGCAATGGCTTTATCCTCCCTGAGTGTCCCTCTTACTCCCTGGTCATCTAATGGCCCAACTGATTCTCTAGCTGGCTTCTTGCTTCTGATATGCTTTAAAAAGCTTTTATTATTTGTTTTTGCCTCTTTAGCAAGCCTCTCTTCAAATTCTCTCTCAGCCTGCCTTATTAATGTTTACATCTAATTTGCCAGTGCTTATGCTCTTTCCTATTTTCCTCAGTAGGACTAACTTTCCATTTTTTAAAGGACACCTTTTTGGCTTTAACACCCTCCTTCACCTCACCATTTAGCCACACTGGCAGACGTTTGGTCCTCTTGCTACCCTTTTTAACCAGAGGAATACATTCAATCTAGTTTTCCAAGATGATGTTTTTAAATAGTCTCCATTCCTTTTGCAGACATTTAATCCTCACAACTGCTCCTTCTAGTTTCCTTCTAACTAGTTTCTTCATTTTAGCATAGTCTCCCCTTTTAATGTTAAATGCTACTGCAGTAGTTTTATTCACCATTCTCCCTCCAGTGATTATGTCAAATTTGATTATATTGTGATCACTATTGCCAAGCTGCTCTCCCACCATTACCTCTTGCACAAGGTCCTGCACTTGACTTAGGACTAGGGCCCTTTTCAAATGGGCCAGCAGTGTGGGAGGGATGGGTGGAGGCCACAGCGGGTGGGCAGCGCTGTGGGGTGGCCTGTCACACATACGCCCACACATCTCCACGCATGGAGGCACCTCCGTTGTCTCCAATGT
>QEPC01000046.1:1692225-1710565 GCA_003113815.1 Sphenodon punctatus | reverse complement strand
TAGCAAAGGTTTACAAAAACAATAAAAGAGAAGACATGCTGGAGACTTTGAACAAGGTAGTAGATGAGCTTATTATACAAGCTTCAAAACCGTGCTAGGGACCATTTCCTAATCTTTTGTCAAAATACGTAGTGTAAGTTCCACAGTTTGGCTTTCAGAGGCATTGAACGCTCATAACTTCCACTGAGTTAAGTTAGCGTTATAGATGTCCAGCTCTTTAGAAAACAGAACCCTGGTGTTTAGCAGAGTCTCACTGGATCCACAGACTGGTTCCAGGAATTGGAAAGGGGCAAATAAAAAACAGCCATGGGTCAGATTTGGTGGGTTGGGCTGGAGGTTCTACATCCTTGATATAGACATTAATGGTTTCCTTTAAAAAACAAAAAACGTATAATTTATTATCAAAATATCTAGTCTTAAGCCGTTTTTCACAAAAGGTATGTTTCCTTAGAAACACAACACCGATCTTGGAACTAATGGCAAATCTCAGTTTTTCCAGTCAATTCCCAGAAAGAATTGTTCAATTCATATTAAATCACCTGGTATGTGAAAAACGGGTGTCCGTTAAACGTCCAGCTTCAATGGTACAAGGCTTATGTCAAATTCACCTCTAGGCCCCGTCTGGAGCGTCAGCCCAACTGGGAGGATGGAGGCGGAGGGCTGACCCCTGCTTTGGCCAGAGACCAAATGGATCAGGACCGCAGTCCACACAGCAGCACAAGTCTCTGCTCCCTCTCCCCGCTGCTGTCTGCCCACCAGGAATTTTCTCCTTCAGAGTGTTAACCTATTACCGGGGCAGGGGGAGCCCAAATACATATAAGCAAAAGCGTCAGGCCTCTTGCGACGTGAAAAAATAATGAAAACATTTCAACAGTTATTCCACTACCATTTCAGCTCTTTTTCCACCCTCTTCTCCCTCAACTCCCCAGGCATTTGATGTGCAGCAGAGAATACTGAAGCGTATCCCTCTGGAACAACCTGAACTGATCCCTTCTCAGAAACAGGTGGCAACAGGGATCTGTGCACAGTTTGCTGAACACCACTTTGCAGATAAGAACTATGAGGTAGCTGAAAAGTACTATAAAGCTGCCCTGTTTTACACTCCCACTGATAGTAAAGTAAGTGCAGTCTAGTTTATATCTCTTCCCTGTAGTTAAGCAGATGTTAAGCTGGAACAGTTTTTAGCTCTTTTTTTTCTTTGTATAGTAGAATGAAGATTTTTTATTATTATTTTAATATTCAGAATATAGAAAGAGCCACAGGCAAATACTCGAGTCTGAGCCAGACATTTCCTCGGTACAACAACCAGGAAAAGGCATTTGTGCAAAGAAAATATTGGTCCGGACACTCATTAGCACTTTTTAATTTATTTTATCTATAAAATGCTTCCCCTCACAACAGCCTTGGGCTGCAATCTACAAACTGCTTATCTCATTGGGGTTAGTTCTGAGTGTGTGGTGTGTGGAGCAAAGCTTTGGTGCTTAAAGGGGAATCTTGTGGAGTAAGTTACGTACCAAATGTAACTCCAGCAAAAATCCGTTATGAGGAAAACTTTGCTGTAGGTACATTTTTTTCTTAAGCTGCTGAAGCACAGATTTATTCTAGCAGAAAAAGAATAGCTAGAGGTGCAGAACTCATGTTCGGGAATTTGATTCTGAGGTCCATTAAGCATTTCAAGGTGGCCTTAAAATAACCGGAGATTTTTGACAGAGAACTCCCTCGGTGCATAGGGATTCTCTGCCAGCTGAATGTTGCAGTAAATGGTGCTCTGCTGTCTCCTAACCACCTGCTCCCGCAAACCCAACCTAAAGGGAAGGGGGAGTGTCTTGTAGGTGGAGTATGAGCAGGAGAGGGAAGGGATGAGGTATCACAGCTGGGTTCTGTTCTCCACCAGCCTAAGTTAAGGCTATGGGCCTGGAGATAGGGAGATGCACCTGTCCCTCCCCTTGAAATTTTTGCACAAGCAGCAACTGCAGTACTGGGCATACTTAGGCCCTTTTTACATGGGCGACACCCACGCATGAACACCCAGAAATCTGGTTGTTCATGCGTGGGTGCTGCCCATGTAAATCCCATGGCGGGGGGGTGAGGGGGGGTACGTGTGTGTGTGTGCTCCCAAGCACATGCATGCACACCCATCTCCACCCATCCTCCATGCACGGAGCAACCGGCAAAACCGGCAGTTGCTCTGTGTGTGTAGATAGGTAGAGATCGGTGTGCACCCATCTACACCCTCCCCCAGCCCACTGCACACGGACCATGGTTGCTGCAGCCTGTGTAAAAAGGGTCTTAGTGTTTGCACCATGCCTCCTTGGACCTCTACGCTCATTTATGATTATCATGAATTTAATAAAATGCTTCTCCAATAGTGAGACCTATTGCCTACAGCTCCTACACTCAATGACTTGACAAGTCCGAAGTTTACCATGGTCATGAAAGACACATGTAGAAAATGATCCTACTGGAATGCTCCCTCAGCTGGGTATTATTGTGCAAACATATCTTTGTGTGAAGGGCTCACTTCTGCGACATAATGAGCACCCGGGATAGGATCTTGCCAAGACAATGAACTTGTGGCAGGATTCTTGGTGACAAAATGGAAGAAATGGAAAATGTGGCAAAGTTGAAATACGTTGTTCATTAAATAGGTCCTTCTTTTCCTAGATAATACTAGACTTGGCTCAGCTTTATTTGGCACAGGGAAAAATCGAATTGTGTGAGCACGAGTGTGCTCTGCTTCTTCAAGATGACAAAAGCAGTGAAAGTGCGACAATGGTAACCATAAATCATGCAAATTATCATCTCTCTAGCCCAGCCTGCAGACTGTCTTGAGAGTGGGCTGTCCCAAAGAGATTCACTCGCACGTTGGCACATTAAGCTCTAAAGGCCTACACCAGTATTGCTGACAAAATGCTTTTGGACACTGTTTTCCTCTTTCTTTTGATTCTTCGTGCAAAAAATACATAAATCTCTAAACAGTCTCTATGGTCTGGGCCCTGTGAGTGACAGAACTCAGGCCTCCAGGCTGCATCCTGGGACAACTCACTGCACATTCAGCATGGCAGTGCTCTGTACGTAGTCCAGCAAGGACAGGGTTGAACTGGTTGAAGGGGAGGGAACAGGTAATTCCCATCTGAGGCCATAAAGTTGGGCCTAAGCCCAACTGCATTGGGCCTGATCCAAAGCCCGGACCCGATACAGCTGGGCTGTTTTGAACCCCAGCCTGATGTGTCTGGGTGACCCTCACCCCCAAGAAATGTTAGGGTGCTCCATGCAGGGTGGGGCTGTGCCACAAAAGGAGTGGGGATAAGGCATCTACCATTCATTTCCAATGTGGCCACACCTCCCACAAAATGTTGTGATGTCACATTGTTTTATGGTAGGCAGGGCCTCCTACAGCTGGAGAGCTCAAGCCAAGAGGGCTTGGGCAGAGAGTGTGCCTGACCTAACCTGATCCCAATGGGACCAGTTGGATCGCAGGCCCTAGGGACAGGTCCATGGGCATGCTCCATGCTCCCCTATACAAGGCCGAGGAGCAGGGAGCAGATAGCTAGGCTGCACAAGGCTAGTTTGTGGCATTACCAGGGCTGTGCTAATAGAGGTGTTTTCAGCTGCTGTGCTTAACCCAATAGCAGATCCCTTTCCACTGGGTATGGTGCAGGGCTGGCCTTAGGATTTGCAGAGTGTGGCCCAAGATGAAGATATAGGCCCTTTTCAAACGGGCCACAGTGCGGGGGGCGATGAGTGGATGCTGCGGTGGGGGGCGGCCATTACACACACGCACCTCCACCCGTCTCCATGCACGGAGCCATCACCGTTTTGGCCAATCGCTTTATGCATGGGCAGTGGGTTGAGGTGGGGGAGATGCGGGGAGCACGACACCCACCCACCTACCGTGGCGGTCACATTGGCGCCGCCCCTCACCCATGCCCATGCAGCAGATCTGCATGGGCATGGGGGGTGGCGTCTCATGTGGAAAGGGCCATAATGCACCATCTGCAAGCCCTTCTGGGAGGGAGTGGGGCCCCCACACCCTGCCCTGGTGAAGTCAGGGGCCCACTGTGACCCCCCTGAAAAGAGAGGGACCCAGGGCGGTCATCCAGGTCACCCTGTGGTAAGGTCGGCCCTGACATGGTGCCCTGGTGCTCTTCCTGCAGCATTAAGGCTTCTCAGTGCTGTTAGAGCAATATTAAACCTGTGAGCTGTAGAAAAGAGGCAATCCTGTTCTTGTCAGATTTGCAAAAGGCTTTATTTCTCTGCATTCCAATTGTGCTCGCATATCACCTGGCCTCTAGGACACGTGTCATTGGGTATTTTCAGGTGTGACACCCCGGCCTGTG
Source organism: Sphenodon punctatus (assembly GCA_003113815.1). Lineage (NCBI taxonomy): Eukaryota > Metazoa > Chordata > Lepidosauria > Sphenodontia > Sphenodontidae > Sphenodon > Sphenodon punctatus. Next base: position 1,706,225 of record QEPC01000046.1, on the reverse strand, counting down.
GCCATGCTTACCGCAGCATGGCCACGCTTACCCCAGCGTGGCCACGGGCTGAGGTGTCACATCTGCTCAGGCCCCGCCAGAAGTTTACCATGAGCCGGGGCAGAGCTAACACAGGATGTGTGCTGGGCTCCCGGCCAGCGTACATTCCGTGTTAAGCACTGCCACAGTGGGGCAGGCAACCCTGGACCATGGTAGAGAGAGCCGTCACGTCTGACGGCCCACTCCACCTAGCCCCAGCCTGGCCAGAGCAGTTCCAGGTGGATGCAGCGGCCTCATAGGGTGCTGCACCCGCCCGTCAGCAAGGAGGTGGAGCCATGCTGAGGAGCACGGCGGGGTCATGCAGACCCACGTCCACACGTCCCCTACCCTCTCCCCATCCCCGGCTGCCTGAACGTTTGTTCGGCAGTGGGGCTTACCCCACCCCGGAGTGAGGGCTCTCACCTCGGGGTGGGTTTAAGCATGACGGGCTTTTCTGCTATCATGTCTAAAAATACCCATTGTTGCAGCATAGTAAATTGGTAACGGGTTGTCCTTTGTGTTGTGCACTGTTGTTTTATTGCATATTTGCTATTCTTTTAATCAGAAACACTGTTTACAGCTGGCTCATATCTTCCTGGTGGTATATAAATGCTTACAGATGGGTAAAATAATGTACAGTTCTTTGCAAGGCATTGAACTCAATCACTTCAAATACAATATTTTTCTTCTCTTTTAGATGATGGCAGATCTTACGTTTAGAAAACAGAATTATGAAGAAGCTATAAATCTATACCGAAATGTTCTGGATAAAGCACCAGGTATTTACTGTTAAATAAGGTGGAGGTTCTGATTCCCACCCTGGTTTTTTAAAAGATAAAATATCGTTTATATTTTATAAAAGATAACTAATGAAAATATGTCACAACCTCCATTTGTTAATTTCATCTATAATCCAAGGAGCACGTTGTGTTCATTATACTGATCTTTGATGATGCTGTGACAATACGGCAACACAAGCAACGTGGTTGGAAATGAGTCTGGGACAGGAACTATGACAGAGGTGGGCAAATGGTGGCTCGGGATCTGCACACGGCTCTCGCCACCTATGCACATTTTTAAGAAACACGTATGAAACATACATGTTGCAGGCCCTGCATTGGCACCTTTGTTCCTTAAAAATTTGCCTAGGTGGCAGCCCTACTCTCACCACAAGTGGGTGCTTGGGGGCATGTCCATGTGGCTCCCTCAGGGACAAGAGAAGCCAAGCTGCCCTTTCCAATACTACCACTCCTGCCAGAGCCTTCTAAAAGCCATGGAAGCAGGGGCTGTGTGCCCGGAAACATGATTGCTGCTGCCTGAGCCCACCAGATCTCCTGGGGGTTGGAGCTTTGACAAGAGGGAGCGAACATGGGGGGAAGCCACTCTGCCCCATCCCAAGGACTGGGGGAAGCCAACAATCAGTGTAAACTCTTTTGTGGCTCTTGGGGATATGAAAATATTCATATGCGGCTCTTGGGCTTGGGAGCTTTGTATTGGAAAGGGCAGCTTGGCTTCTCTTGTCCCTGAGGGAGCCACATGAACATGCCCCCAGGCACCCACTATGATTTGGCACTTCAAAAAGCAGGGGGCATTGGCTGGGCCTGGGTTCCCTTGTGCATCAGTGGCAGAACAGTTCTGCTGCTTCTCCTGAAGACCTCAGCCTCTTCCTAGAATTGCAACTTTCAGGACCATGACAACATGCTACTGCTAGGTGGCTCCAGGACAATGATGTGTTTTAAAGTATCTGTTGCTTGTGTCAGCCATAATGTATCCTGAAGAAGAGTTGGGCTAGTTTGACTTATTTTAAGGATAAAGTTATTTTCTTTGTCACTTTTAGATAATTTCTCAGTTATGGAAAGGCTGATAGATTTACTAAGAAGAAGCGGAAACCTTTCTGAAGCAACGTCATTCTTTGAAGTGGCTAAGAAATACTCAACCCGAATAACTTTGGAGCCTGGTTATAACTACTGCCAAGGACTTTACTGCTGGTAAACTGTCCAGTTCATGAATGTTATAGAAGAACACCCCACCCCACCCCCGGCAACATTTTTGTAGTCATAAGCCACTTTCAGAGCCACAACTTGATTTTGAAAGTTAAGTCACACAAATAGGTTATGTTTTAAGTTTGCAGGTAAACAGAGAATAAAATAGAAACTAAAAATAAACAACTGCATGGCTGGTTTTCTTCCCCCCTTCCTGTTTTCATTCCAGTTTTTGTTGTTTGTTATTTCTGGGGTCTGTCTGTCTGTGTCTTTAAAAAACCCAAGCCTGCAAAGGTTAAAAACACCACTTTAAGTGCAGTGGCAGCTCAGAGCTTCTCCCAGGCTTCATACTCCCCTCTTCCACTCCCGTGCTTACTGCATCAGGCGCCAATGTGGCCCTACAACATGCATGATGGGGTGGGTGACTGGTGGGTAATAAGCAGGGAGGCGCTTGTCTAAAAACACCACTGTTGAGCTTTAGCTTTTGTTTTTATGAATTGTAAGCTGCCCCGAGCTGCCTGTGGCTGGAGGGGCGGGGTGGTAAAAGTTTGAGAATAAAATAAATAAATACCTCTACCCTCCCTCTGCATGTGGTTGAAATGCAGTGAAGGAAGCAGGGCTGTAGTGCGCCAGCCCTAGACCTCCCACCTGATTTCCTGGAGCACGAGTGTATTTTAACCCTTTCCTTGCCAGTTCTAAGGCATATGCTTGAATACGCAGTTTCTCTCTCTCTCAATTTTGCATTTGTTTACTCGTCTGTCATGAGCAACATGAAAGGGCATCTGTTCGTGAGTGGCAGGTTGGGTACCAATGTTAAAGATATTCTGATGAGGCTGTGCAACCCTGGCATAGCCTGTGCTCCCACTTCTGGATTCATCTTCATTATTTGTGAACTAAAACCACAGTTTGGTTTGCATAGATGCATGCAAACTGGAATGTATAGAAACATCCTTTTCAGTAGGATTGCTGAGCCTCCAATGCTCATATTGCAACTCGCTGTTAAATATTCTCTCCAAACAGGCACATGGGACAGCCCAATCAGGCACTGAAATATTTAAACAAAGCACGGAAGGACAGTGACTGGGGCCAGAAGGCCATCAACAATATGATTCAGATCTGCTTAAATCCTGACAATGAGATACTAGGAGGAGAACTATTTGAAAACCTCAGTGAAGAGGCCAGGTAAAACTTAGTGCAGCCTTAAATAGTTCTTAAGAGAGAGAAATCATGATATATCAAGTTTATATATTTAATACTTAGTCTTAGAGTGCGTACTCCTTCTCTGCTTATCTAATGGGCTCTGTTCACTGCGTTTTCCCCACCGCTACCAATGGGGAGAACACAAGTCCCTTCTAATGGAAGACTAGAGACTGCATTTCTGTTAACTCATTCCCTTTTCTATTTACTAACAGAACAGAACATTCCCTTTTCTATTTACTATTTACTAACAGAAAAGAAAAAACTTTGTGGGTATAGATTTATTTATTTTTTTAAATTGAAGTGAATTTGATACTTGTGAAATGTATCAGATCAAAAAACCTGGAGGGTGAAGGCTTCTATCTAGGAAAGGTACACAGGCAATGTGATTTTAAGGTGCCTTAGCATTTCTGCGAGAGACAAATGATCTGTAGTCTAGTACAACTTCTTGGATGTATTTCAGTTTCTCCCTTTGTTCTCCCCCACCCCCCTAATCTCCCCCTCCTTCATCCTTCCCAGTTTGTAGGAGTTTGGGGAGAGGAGGGGTGGTTGGATTTTTATGTGTTTTATGTTACTTATTTCTACATGTCTTATGTTTTGTTACCCACTCTGAGCCTTCGGGATAAGGCAGATTACAAATTTAAATAAATAAACCTAAATAAAAATGAATAGAGACTTCGGGATACAAATTTAAATAAATAAACAAAAATAACAATAAATAGATTGCAAGTCCCTTCTTAGGGCAGGAATCTGTTGCTAATCATCTTTGCTCAGCACCAGGCATATTGCTGGAGTTATATAAATAATATTGTCTGTGCAAGGCCTATGCAAGTTATAATGTGCTTTTAGGAACAAACCCAGATCAACTCGATAGGCTTGTCACAATTAAAGGAAAGTCACTGGCACTGCTTCTCCTTCACCAATATTTGACAAACAAGGAAGCATCATACATATTTTCATTTTAACAGTGTCTTAAAAGAGAAGAAAGAATCAGAGCAGCATGGGGTACGTACAGCGGAGAAGTTACTGAAGGAATTCTATCCTCACTCACAAGAGGGTAAAAATCGGGTGAAGATGTTACAGAACTACTGTTTAATGGCCACAAAAGACAAAGTTAATGTGGAGAAAGCCCTCGATGCATTTGTAGAAATGGCCCAGAATGACGTAAGAAAATCAACACATTCATTCCTTTCTTTCTCATGCTAATAGAAATGAGTTGAATGACACAAATTGAATGACAGTTGAATGACAACGCCTCTAATCCTTAAAACTAAGCTGAAGAGAGTTTTGGAATTTGTTTAGTTGACATAATATTGTGATACTATTACGTTTTGCATGTTGTTGTTGTTTTCTAGTTAACAAATCCTTAGGACCGAACCCTATTATACATAAAAGTTTAGCAAGAGGTTATCTTAATCCAGTTGCATGCTTGAGGCACAGGTGTTCGTATAGATTAGCTACTCATCACTAAACTTTGTATTGAAAATTGTGTAGAATCATAAAGCTAGACAGGAGCTCCAGAATCCTCTAGTTCAGCCCACTGAACAGACTCAGTTGCCACACCAGAACCATGCAGGCATGTTTATCTAGCTGTTCCTTAAAAGCCTCCAATGAAGGAGAGAGAATCCACAACTTCCCTAGGCAGCTTGTTCCATTACCCAGCCTGTCCCACCCTCAGTAGCAAGGGGAAACAATTATCCTGCATCTTCTTTAGAGCAGCCTTACAAATAGTTCAGTACCTTCTTAGGCCCTTTTTAAATGGGCCGTGGCTGCAGGGGGATGAGTGTGCGTGCAGCAGCGTGGCTGGTGCAGGGGAGTGGTGTACGTGGGCGCACACCAATCCCCCCCCCCACGCATCCACACTCACAGAGCAATCGCCGTTTTGCCCAATGGCTTCCATGAGTGGACAATGGGTGGAGGTGAGTGGGCATGCGTGTTCCGTGGCAGCACACGCACACACTGTGGCACTCACACGGGCGGCACCCACTGATGCCCACGCAGCTGACCTGCATGGGCATGAGTGGGTGCGTCTCGTAAAAAGGGCTTCAGTCTTCTCTCCTACAAGCTAAATATACCAATTTCCTTCATGCTGACCTTGTCCAACTTGCATTCCAAACCCTTTATCATCTTTGCTGCTCTCGTCTGGATCTTCTCCAGTTTCTCTACATCTTTCTTAAAATGGGATGCCCCATACTGGGTACAGCAAGAGGGTAGCTGTAGTAGATGCAGCTGTACTTAGGCCCATGCACATTAGGAATGTGTGCATAGTCAAATGGGTGATTAGCACCCATTGAAGACTTGTTAAGTGCCACAGGCTGCAGCTTGAGTGAACAGTGTGCTTAATAGGCTAATAAAATATAGTCAATTTTACCCTGATTGATTTAATTTGCAGTACAAGGAGGGAGGGCTGTCTCTCTGGAACTTTAGAGAGGAGGGGGGAAATGCCCTCACCATATCCATTTGAGCAAGTGGAATCCTAAAGAGCTGGCAGAAGACTGTTGATAGCCCAGGTTCTTCTTGTTAGGATTTGGAATGGGAAGGATTTTGGGGCTCAGTGAGAATGGTTCCTTCCTACCCTTGTTACTGAGAGAGTTTGCATGCCATCGATCCATTGTTGCTAGGGATGGGACTTTCGGTATTGCCAAGAACCAAAAGTACCCAATAATGACTCTATCAGATTAATTCAATATCTTGGTTCTTTCTCAGTAATGGCGGTATCAGATCTTTTGCATTGTTTTTTTATCAGATTTTTAACATTGCGGTTTGCGGTTTTTCCGAAAACCGTAATGTTAAAAATCCGATTCCTAGACAACTGAGAACTGATAGGAGAACTGGTAGATAGAGATCGGATACCGATAGAAACCGAGAACTGAGGTTTTGCCCACGTCCCACACCTAATTGTTGCAAATGGAACAGACCAAGAACATGAAGACTTTGCAATAGTAAACCCTTCCACGCAGCAATACATTTTTTAAAAAAAAAGTTTCAAACATTTCAGAGTTTAGTTTTTCAAATGATTTCAGTGTCATTAGGGGCTTCAGGGTGAGGCATCTGTGAAGATCTTTGTGGGCCAGGTGTCAGACTTCTGTGGTCAAGGCTGATCTAGCACCCCCACCCTCCACAGCCCCAGGTTATACCAGTGTTTTCTACACATTTGCAGAAAGAGCGGAGCCAGAAGAGGAGGGGAACAGGCGACCAGCATATAAAGGGCCAGCTTTGGTGGTGGGACAGGCTGCACCAGCAATGATAGAAAGGGTGGGAGGGCGGCTTAGGAAAAGGGGAGGGGCATCCGAACCTAGCTACGCTAGCTGAGGGCTAACTAGTGCTGTGTATACTAACACCACCACTTCCTTCATCTTGCATACAAATACAGGGACAGATGATTTGGGGGCCGGGGGGAAACCCTTACCAATATGTTGCTAAAACCATGGGTATTTTCAGACGTTATGAGATCACGCTCAACCACAGACAATCCCCTGTGGTGGCGAATGGTCCCGTAACGTCTGGTTGCTCGCCGCCAGATGTTCACCACGGTGAACCACCAGCGGTGAGCAAAATAACCACGCTTTCGAGGATAGTCCAGGCACCATCTCCGAAAGCGTGGTTAATTGAACCACGGCCCGGAATCGGCGGATGGTAACGTCTGTTACTGCTGCTGATTCCGGGCCGTGGCCCAGACCCTGGGATGGAATCGGGTGCAGTGGCCAGATTGGCGGGTGGGGCTGTGCGGCTGCACGTTGCGCTGCGCAGCCCCGCCTCCTCCCCGATTCCCTGCCAAAATCAGCTGGCTCGCCTGTTGACGGGGTGTTTTGGTTCCGGCAGGGAATCACAAAGTGATTCCGTGACGGGGCCAATAGGCGTCACGTCTGAAGTCACCTCATGTCTGTGGTTTTAATAAAGAAGTAATTGTATTGTTGCTAACTTTTCAAAGACAATAAAACTTTTCAGGTTTATAGATCATGGAAAAAGCTTATTGGTATTTCTGCTTTTGTTCTTCCTTTTTGCAGTCTGTATAATATACTTTTCCTTCCCTCCCCACCCCATCCCTTAGATGGAAAGCATTCCAGTTATTTTGGCCATGGGTCAAGCCCACATGATTCTTAAACAGACACCAAAGGCCAGAACTCAGTTAAAGCGTTTAGCCAAAATTAGCTGGACTTTGACAGATGCAGAAGAATTAGAAAGAAGTTGGATTTTATTGTCTGATATTTACTGCAAGATTGGAAAGTATGATCTTGCATCTGAGCAACTGCAGCACTGTTTAATCTACAACAAGGTGAGGGGAACAGGAATTGTTTGCAATTAAGTATGGGTGCTTGCCCATGTTACCCCAGTGGGGGAAATTTGCGTTTTGTAAACTCATGCCAGGGAAACAAATGAGTAGCTCTGAATGTGGGCGCAGGGTTAAAAGCAGCAGCAGCAGCAGCATCTCCTGTTTTTTTCAATCTCGGATGACAGTGCTCAAAATCCAGTCCTGTCATCTATGATTGAAAAAAAACAGGAGATGCGGCTGGTGATGCTTTTAACCCCGTGCCCACGTTCAGAGTTACATGTTTATTTCCCCACCGTGAGTTTACAAAACTCAAGCTTCACCTGCTGGAGTAACGTGGGCAAGCACTCTATGTTTCCAAAGGGGAAAACATTGTGAGTTGGGAAGTCAGTTGGCAAATTGTTTCATTTAATAACCATTTAAAATAACCCGTGAAATAACAGATCTGATAAACAACTTCAGTTTCTGTCAGGACCCGGGCTTGAACTGGCACCCTTGAGGCCCTGGACGCAGCACCAGTCAAGCCACACTCCTCAGCTTCACTCCACACACCCAGCTTCCTGGTTGGCTGCCGGCCTATATAGAAGGCCATCTGGTAGCCACAGGAAACTGAGTGGATTCAGTCACTGCCTGTTTTGTTTTCAACTTCTGTGTCTCCTCCTGATGTCTCCATGCACCTTGGACTGGGTCTGCACTCCCTGAATCTAGTCTCCTTCGGGCCAGCTGCAGGCTGGCCCTTCTGACTCTCCCTCTTAAAACCTGGTCCTTCTGATCCCACTGGTAATTCTGGGCTGCTCGGATACTGGGGCTCAGCATCTGCTTCAACGGGGGCCTGGACTCTGTAGGATGCACTCCCTATGTGACTACCCAGGGAGTCCACTCTGCCTAGTTCCAGCTCTGTGTCTCATCCAGTCCTGATCCTGCCACAACTCTGTGTCCCAGCCTGTGGTCTCTGAAAGTTTAAAACCAGAATTACAATAAGAATGATTAGTGAGAGTCTGTACAATTTTTGATTCACGTTAAAGCCATTTTCCCACTTAAATCAGTGAGTACCCTTCTCTTCCTCCCATTTCTCTCCTATCTCTCTTTTCTCCCAGCCTTCCTCAAAGTCGTGTGCCTTCTCATCCAACCCTTGACCCGATCCTTTCTTGCTTCCTAACTGCTATCTTATCCACTCTTGCTCCCTCCCTACTGGCTCTGTCTTTTCTGCCTTTAAGGATGTTAATGTCTTCCCTATCCTTAAATCCCACACTTGACCCCTGAACTCCCTCCGTCTGCACCTGATCTTGCTCTTCCCTTTGCTTCCAAGCCCCTCGAACAATCTGTCTACACCTGCTGTCCTGACTTCCTCTTATTCAGTTCTTTCCTTGACCCTCTTCAATTTGGCTTCCATCTTCTTCACTCTAGAGAGACTGCTCTCACCAAAATGACCTCCTCAGTCACAGCCACATCGAAGAGATTCTATTGCATCTTCATCCTGCTCAGCCTCTCTGCTGCATTTGACACTCTCTCAACCACCCCCTCCTCTTTGACTCCTTCCGTTTAAGGGGCTCAGTTCTCAACTGGTTCTTTTCCTATTTCTCTAACCTCTCCTTCAACGTCTCTTGCTTTTTCCACCTCTTTTCCTCTCTTGGTCTGAGTCCCCAGGATTCTGTCCTGGTCCTTCTTCTTCTCTTCACCCTTTATACGCTAGCCCTGGGTGAAGTCATTGAATCTCATGGCTTCCAGTAGAGCTAGGTGTCAGCATACAGGTGCTATCTTTCCACCACCCTATGTGAAATTTGTTCTCCGTAACGATATACCCATTTTTGTGTTGTGTTCCTAATTTTTAGTCATGTACCAAGGCTTATGAATATTTGGGTTTTATCATGGAGAAAGAACAGGCTTATAAGGATGCTGCAGCTCACTATGAATTCGCTTTGAAATACAGTAACCAAGCAAACCCTGCTGTCGGTGAGTTGAAAAATCATTTTCTATTTTAAATTCCACATGAAAATCCTACAGTACTTGCATTCATTCCTAAAGAAAATAAATGTAGCAGATTGTAATCAAACACATGCCTTATTTTTTTATTTTTTTTACAAGACTTAGAAAACATAATAGATACTAGTCTACTATGAGTTCAACAACAAGCATGCAACCAAATTAGGGCTGAAATTAGAATCGTTCCGATTCTTGTGAGATTCTTGTCTCACAAGAATTGTGAAACAATAACAAGATCTCGACAAGATCTCTGTAACGTTTTGAATTTTAATTTAAAAAAATTAAAAATGCTTTGTGTACACGCAAAATGGCCACCAGCATGCACTGCCCTTTTGCAAAATGGCACCGGCAGTGTTAATGCTATTTTGGAAAAGGGTAGATGGTCTGCACATGCACAGTGCTGTTCACACGTGCGCAGACTGGCTGCCCTTTTCCAAAATTGCCCCAGTGGCCATTTTGCACATGCAGAGTGGGGGTTTTTGAGACCTCCTCCTCAGCGAACTCGCCACCTCGCCTGCCCCCACAGAGAAGTGGAGAGAAGTCCACTCCAGACTTGGAGAGAGGCAGCCACGTGAGTAAAAGGTTTTCTCTTTTTTTCCTTAACAAGTGCGGGAGAAGGCGAGATACTTGCTTTTCTCGGCGAGAATCAGGGCAATTATCCCACAACCCAGATAAGGTGTTTCAGCAGCTGAGATCATAATAGGATATAAGTAGTATCAATAATACTCCTCCTCCCAGGCCACACTGTTTGCACCAGGAGCTGACTGGGGGGGGGGGGGGGGGGGGGAAGGGGGGCGGTGTAGGTACCACTAGAATTGAACCTTGCAAGTCTGAACTCTACCAGTTCAGAATGAAAGTATATCTATCCCCCCCATTAGTTTCTTGCTGCCACCTCCTCCATGTCCAAACTGGCAGGGTCTGTGGAGGTGATAGAGATTCTTCTGCTTGATTTTCATACTGAGACCAAAGAGCTGAAATTTTATTCATTTATTTAAATTTATACTCTGCACTTCCCCTAAAGGGGGAATGGGCAAAGAGGGCATTCTCTCTTTGCCCATTGGCACCAAGACCTCTCACTGCTCTCAGCCACCTGAAATTCTGGACTGTTTGTGTGTCGCTTGAACTGTCCAGAACTGCAGATTCCACCTTCATCACTATAAAATTCTCCATTCTCTCTTTATCTGGGCATTGGGCTGTCATAAGAGCAGCACTCACATATGGCTCAAACCTGGAACACGCTCTTACTCCAGGCTGAACTTGGTCCAAAAGGTATAGTCACCCTTTTCATTTACTTTAAAATGTTTAAACTTTTAACAGTTTTTAGTTTCGTAGAAAGACAAGTCAGTGAATACAGTTAGAATATTCCTATAGAGAATATTGGTCTCTGAAGTTATAGGTTCAGTGTCTTGGTACAGCTCTACTGTATATTTTAGGTTCATCATCCTTATTCATCCAAAGTACTAATAAAAGCTGTAGACACATGTCACTTACTCTAGAGCAGGGGTTGGCAAAGTTCCCAAGCCCAAGAGCTGCATAACAAATGTTTGTATCATTGAGAGCCACAAGATGCATCTTATCGATTGTGACTTCTTCTCCCAATTTCAGGGGTGGGGCAGCCTGGCTACCTCCACCAACCCTCTCACATCAAGCCTCTGGCTCCCAGGCAGTTTGGTGGGTTTGGGGAGCAGCAACAGCGGCACAGGGCACACTCCCCCTGCTTCCATGGCCCCCATGAGCCACCAGCAGCTGAAATGGTGGCTTGGATTGTCTTGCTCCTGAAGGCACCGGGTGGACACGCCCCTAGGGAGTCGCCTTTGGTGAGAGCCACAGCACAAGGGCCCAGGAGCCACATGTGGCTCCCAAGCTGCCATTTCCCCACTTCTGCTTGGGAGTAGTCCTGTTGAATTCATCTGTTTGAGAACTGCAGCCAAAATAAGTCTTAAAGTGAGATGAATGTTTGCCTTCCAAGCCGAAGACGGTGCATTAACTTTACCCTCCCTTCTTCTAGGATTCAGACTTGCCTTCAATTACCTAAAAGATAAGAGATATGTTGAGGCAATAGAAGTTTGCCATGATGTAAGTGCTGCATAAAATACTCAGTTAAATAATCCTGTCTGTGACAGTTAATTTATTTCTGAACATCAATCTTTTCTTGTCCCTCCTAGGTTCTGAAGGCATTCCCAGGTTACCCCAAAATTAGAGAAGAAATTTTGGAAAAGGCTCAAGCTGCTCTCAAACCCTAAAAAAAAAAAAAAAAAAAGCCTTGATAATATAAAACACTGTCAAATGAAACTCTGCAAATAAAAGTGTAACTTAAGGAAATATTATTTTGTATTCAAGAGTCCCTAACTAGTGCTGAGCTCATCTTAGAAGAAGAATCCACAATGGTTAAACTTTCAATTTTTTTCCTAACTCAAAAAGTTTCCTAATCTTTCGGAGGTCTTGGTCAGCAAAACAACAGGAAATAGCTGGAAAGACTGTTCAGAAGTGGAATAGATACTGAGCCTCTGGTTCTCAACTGTTAGGTGACACAAAACCCACCAAGACACTGAGGGAGTTTGCCACCTACCATCAGCTGACCCTCCTACACGTTGAACTAATGGATCCTGCACTAGCGCTGGCCCGAGAGGCAAGGGCCTATAAAGCTGTTACTCAGAAGTTGTGTAGTGTGGGGGCCTGAGACCTTAACTCAGTGACTCCCAAAAGGAAAGCAGTTGGAAGCACTTGGTTCACAAGTGCCCAGTGGAGCACAAGAGAACCCAAGTCACAATTGCCCACCACAAGCTAGACTCTGGGTGAAAACAGACATGACGCTAACCACCCTTTAACCACCCTTGGTGGTTATTTATGCATGTTGCAGGGCTGTATTGGTTCCCTATGCAGCCCTGAAACATGCATAAATGACCACCAAGGGTGGTTAAAGGGTGGTTAGCGTCATGTCTGTTTTCACCCTCTGATTGCTTCTCCTAAACCTGCCGAGGCACAGCATGGTCTACCCATCCAGTGCTGTGGCCTAGCCAGGGTCAGACTGGTGCTACTGAATCTGATGGCACAGGGCCTGAACGTTTGTCATTTTGAAATGAAGACATCAGTAAGGAGACAAAAGGCACACAGTGGAGATTGGAAGACAGGGACATAGCTATCATATGTGCAGATGGTGAAGCAGCAACGTGAGAGGTCACGTGCAGCATTGCACGTATATTATAGCCATGGACACATGCAGCATGGAATTAGCTTGCATAGGGAAAGCAGGGACCAATTGCTTGTACACTCTTTGTCTATGTATGCCCCACCACTCACATGTGGACACCTAGCAACAGTGCTCCCAACCAGGAGCCTGTGCTTTCACCTCTGGCTGTGACATGAGGAGGGAAGTGTCTGCAGTTTGCCTTCCCATGACAACAACTGCCTTCTGGTGCCTGAGAGAGGGAAAAGCTCTGCCCTTTCCCCAGCCAGGACCTTCACCAGGAGCCCCCTTTTCCTGGTTTCACCAGGAAGTGAAGCTGGCATAGCTAGGCTGGAACAGGCCTTGGCTCCTCAGCTCCCTACTGCCCACCCACACCGCAGAGGGATGGAAGGTATGGATAGGGCTTGCCTAGGTTTCAGTTGCAAGGGGAGAAGAAAACACAAGCTTTTTAATTACCATGTTCCCAAAGGCTGTTCTTCCCTTTTGGTTTTCTCTCTAGGCTCTGCTGGGAAGGCTGTTTCCCTCGGCACAGTTTTGTTGCTCGCTGTGTGAATTAGCCATCTGTAGAGGAGGCTGAGCTGAGGAAGCCCTCAGCTTGCTCCTCCTCAGTATCCTCCTAAAGTGTGTGTGTGGTGAGGGGATACGGACTCCGGCCTTGTCTACCTAGGAAAGCTATTCTGGATTGACTACAGGTGTGGATTGAATGTGTTAATCCTAAATAAAAGAGTGATTTATTTTAACTTCAGTAAGAAGGTTTAAATTACCCAAAATGAACTACTCTTAGGGTGTTTTTAGATGAGACCCAGACCTGCGAGATTGCAGCTAAATACACAAATTAGCTACTTGTTTAAATGCTTTTCCTGTGAGCTGTCCACACAAACTCCCCGATTAGTAAAACCTCGATATGCAAGATTTTACTAATCTGCATTTTAGATGTTCCACAGGTCTCCGCAGCTGCCCTAACAGCTGATGGGGGGAGGGGGGCAAGGCAGTGTGCACTCTCCTTGGCTGCCCCAATAAACATGTCAGGGCAGCTGGGAAAGGAAAATTGGGCACTTACCTCGTGAATTTTCCTTCTACTGTGGCTCCTCCTGGACGGCCAGCCAGCACAGTAGGGTATATCCCCGTCACTATCAATAGGAGGCAGACATCCAACTTTTGTGTCTCCAGTGCGGGGTTATCCCTTCCAAACCCCAGTGTAATATAGCCTTTGCTCGATGCTGCTGAAGACACTCAATGAACAGTAATTATTCAAACTACATAACCAAATTAATCCCTAAGTAGGGATGGATTCATATGGCAACAAGCCCATATAACAGGAATAACTTTTTGAAAACCCTACTCAGTCCAGACGTTGCAAGGG
>QEPC01000046.1:1657085-1672366 GCA_003113815.1 Sphenodon punctatus | reverse complement strand
GCCTGAATGTTTGTTTGTCTTCTCCCATGTCTCTCCCGCTGTCCCCTCTCCTTGTCTCCCCCTCCTTGTCTTTTAGATTGTAAGCCACAGGTAGGGACCGCAGCTGATTATATGTTCTGTACAGCCAGGTTGTTACTGGCGCTTTATAAATGTTTAATAATAATAAAAATAATAATAATAAATCCACACCCTATCCTTGAATGCATGCCCTGCCCTCCTCTTTTAGATGGGACTGTTTGTATATTGTTTCATATGTTTATATTGGGTGTGTAAGCCTCCCCGAGCTGCCTGAGGCAAGAGGGGCAGGGTATTAAATGTGAAAAATAAAATAAAATCTCCATTGCCTTCCCCCTGAGTTTACTTCTTTAGTGCCTGAGGCAAGGGACTGGATCTGGGTGCCAAATAAAAACAGCTGTAGGCCAGATTTTGCCCACAAGCATGGGTTTCCCCACCAGCGATGTAAGAGATTGTGGGGGGGTCACAATCCTGATTGATATGTGATATACTTTGCATGTCTTCGATACTATCTAAGGGGCAAAAAAATTATATTTAACTCTCAAAATGGAGCCATGCAGGCAAAATTTTGGAATCCACTGGTTTAAGCCAGACATGAAAATAACAAGGCACTTGTATGGCTTTCATTATAGCTATGGGAGCCACACCTCCATAGCCAAAATCAAAATGTGTCTCTGTAGGCCAAATTCCACTTGGAGTCAAAGAGATGTTAATGTAGAGTAATTCCATGGAGTTTTTATCCATTTACATAACTTTATCCCAGAACATCATTTGGCCTAATATGTCTTGGCTACAGTCTTTCAGGAAGTAAGTAAGATGTTACGGGTGTCTCTGATTTTGTTGTTACCATTGGATGCCTTTAACAGATTTTTAGGTGCAGGTAAAGTACAGAAATTAGTCATGGATGGGGAAACTTCTCCCACTGTGGCCACATAAAAGCATTTAAAACCTGTACTGGGTTGGAGGACTGGGGGAAGAGGGTGAGGGAGCACATTCTGTGCGAGAGGGGGAGCGTGTCATAATGCCTGTGTGCACCAGCACTGCTCTGGCTCCTGCCACCAGGAGCTCCCACGATGGACCTTTTAAAAATGGACTGCCTCCGCAGCGGCGGTCCATGGGTGTGACGCTGCAGGGGCGGTGCAGGGGGATGAGTGTACACGGGTGCACACCCATCCCCACACATGCCCCCGCACAGAGCAACCTCCATTTTCCCCAGTTTCTCCATGTGCCACGGGGGTAATGGCTGAAAGTGGGTGCAGGTGCGTGGGTCACGGGATCGTGCATGCGCCCTCACTCACCCTCTGCAGCAATCACGCGGGCAGCACCCACTCATGCCCATGCAGTGGACCTGCATGGGCATGAGTGGGGCGTGTAAAAAGGGCCTGTGTGTGTGTGAGCTGCGGGCATTGCACAGCAAAACACTCTGCTCCTGCTCACAGTCAGGAGCACTGTGTGAGGGAAGGGTTCCCCTTCTCCCGGGGGATCCTCCTGGACGTCCAGTCAGGAGAAGTAGGGTAGATCCCGCCCAGTACCAGTAGGAGGCAGACAATCAATCTTTGAGGGGCATGCTCATAGGGATGTATGAGCGCGGTAGCCCAGCACTCCAGGGGCTAGAGAGGCTCCGAATCGCCCGACCTCCACTTCCCACGGTTCAGAGCCTGGCGCGCGGCACAACCGGCCCTGTCCCACCACCCCTCCCCAGCCTAGCCTGCACAGCGGAGGCGGGAAAAAAGACAAGATGGCCACCAGGAGAAGAGCAGCGGTGGCAGCAGAGGCGGAAGCAACGGCAAGTGCAGCAAGTATCAGCCCCCCGCGTGCTCCCCCCGCGTCCCAGGACCCCCATATGGAGGTGCTCCGAGAGATCCTCTCGGAGCTGAGGAGAAAAAGGTCTCCCCTCAGGGCACAACAAACCAGGGCCTATAAATGCCAGTCCAAGGGAGCAGGAAAAGGCAAACGCCTCGCCCTCAAGAAGCCTCGCAGGGTCCAGAGGCCTCTTGACTCTCTGGCCTCTTCTGGAACTCCCTCAGAGGAGGTTCTGTCCACCCAGTCCTCCGAGGAGGAACGGGTCCTAAGGGAAAAGGTGGGGAAGAAGGCTAGCAGGCCCCTGGCATTAGATACCAGTAAGGAGGAAGAAGAGGTATCTGAGGGGCAAAACTCTCTTGAGCTTCAGGGCTCTGAAGTTCAGAACAACGGCTCCTCCCCCAAAGAAGGGAAGTTGAGAGATGCGGGGATAGAGGCCCCAGCAGATCCTGACAGGCAGTTCCCTAGCAAGTACAAGGATGAAATCTACCCCCTAGTTGTAAAGGCACTCCGCCTACGCCAGAAGAAAGACAAGCAAGCCTCCTCTTGAGTCGTCGGCTGAGGAAGCGAGGGAATACATTCCCAGGGCTGGGGACAGAGACAAAGGGATGGTGTTAGACAAGACCTATGAGAAAATAATCAAGAGGGAGTGGCAAAACCCTAACAAACTGATCAGAATGAACAAAACACAGTTAGCTCTCTATTCTCTCACAAGGAGCAAAGACTCCCTCCTGGCCATCCCTAAGGTGGATGCAGCTGTGGCGTCCCTAGCCAGAAATTCTGTGTTTCCGACCGAAGGAGAATATTTCCCCTGGGACCCCACTGACAAGGGGATAGACTGTAATTTACGAAGGAACTTTGAAGAGGTATCCTCGATTATAAAGATGGCAACTATCTCATCCTATTTCTCGAGAGCACTGATGACATGGATCAAGAGAGCCAGGGACCCTCAAGTCTCTGAAAAAATGACAAGAATCCTATCCACTAGGATTCAGTTGGCATATGCCTTCATAGCGGATTTGTCTACGGACATCCTCCGCTGGGCATCTAGAGCAGCGGCATCCAATGTGGCAGCTTACCACCGTCTATGGCTCAGGTCTTGGAAGGGAAACAATAACTCCAAAAACACCCTAGTGGGCGGAGCCTTCCATGGGGCTAAACTGTTTGGTGCCTGCCTGGATAAAGTCCTGACGGACACCACGGACAAATCAAAAAAGCAAACCCTACAAAGTGCAGGAATCTCAAAAAAGAATTTTCGTCCCTTCCATGCAGCTTTTACACCAGCAGGCAGCGCCAGACAACCATTTTACCCTCACAGGGAACCAGCAAAGATACAGGTCCAGTTGGCAGAAGCAGAAGGGAAACCCGAACAAACCCAAGTACAATCAGGCCTCCAGACGTCCCAAGGCCAGTGCATGACTGGTCAGCCTCCCTCCCCTGTGACCAGGCGACTTTAGGGGGCAGGCTGCAAAGGTTCACAGAAAAATGGAAATGCATCACCTCAGACACATGGGTCCTCCGGACCATCGAAGACGGCTACTCAATCGAATTCTCCCACTCCCCAAGGCACTACTTCTATGCCTCGCCAGTCTCCAACAACAGGGACAAACAATTCTCAATGCAGACGGAAATATGCAGGCTCCAGACCATCAGAGCCATAGAACCCATTCCAAAGAACGAGGAAGGGCTCGGTTTGTACTCCATCCTGTTCTTAGTCCCCCCAAAATCGGAAGAATGGAGGGCGGTCCTAGACCTCAAGAGCCTGAACCAAGCAGTTAAACCCCGGAGGTTCAAGATGGAGACCCTCCAATCCATCCGACTAGCGGTTACACAGGGCGAGTGGCTGACTTCCCTAGACCTCAAGGAAGCCTGTCTACATGTGCCCATCCTACACTCCCACAGACGGTGGCTCAGGTTCTCATATGCCCGACGACACTGGCAGTACACCGCTTTACCCTTCGTCCTCGTGTCCTCACCGAGAATGCTCATGAAGGTACTGGTAAGCCTAATCGCGAACCTACGAATGGAGGGGCTCAATCTCCACCCCTATTTCGATGATATTCTAGTTCGATTGCAGTCTCACAAACAGGCTCTACGAGATGTCCACAGATCGGTCACCTATCTGCAGGACCACGGCTTCGTGGTCAATCTCAAGAAGAGCCACCTCGTTCCCTCTCAGACCTTGGAGCACCTGGGCGTGATCTTGGACACAACCAGGTACAAGCTCTTCTTGACACAACAGAGGCAACAAAAGCTTCGCCTCTTGATACACCACATTACAAAGTCACACAAAGCCAGGCTCAAGGTTTTCGCAAGTTTGCTGTGCGCCATGACCTCCTGCTTGGGAATTCTCACCTGAGCCAGGTTTCACTCCAGGCCTCTCCAGAGGTTCCTTCGCCCATGGCAGGACACTCTTGCCGCAGGGGGGAAATCCATGGATCACGGTGCCAGCGATCCTCAAGGAGTCCTTCCTCTGGTGGACACAGCCAGACCGCTTCGAGCCCGGGGTCCCCCTCTCCGACCCAACCAGGATGACGGTGACGACCGACGCGAGCCTGACGGGCTGGGGAGCGCACTCACAAGGCAGGACGGCTCAAGGCAAGTGGCTTCCCTGGGAAAGGAAACACCACATCAATTGGCTAGTTAGGGGGAAGGGGTCCACGCATACCCCCCCTTCGAGGCCCCCCCCTCCGCCATCGCGCCGGTCCGGGTTTCTCCAGGTGCCTGCGATGAAAAAGGCGCAAGAGGCACAGGGCGGTGACGTGGGAAGCGGGTTCCCGGGAGCGTTTGCTCAGCTCGAAGCCTTGCCAGTCGATAAGGTAGTGGAGCCTACCGTGTCGGAGTTTTGCATCCAAGATGGCACGGACCTCATAACTCGGGTCGGGGTCCAGCACTTCAAGTTCGGTATTGGGCTCTTCCACGGTGGTTGTGTCCATCGTGCCAGCAGGTTTGAGTAGCGAGATGTGGAAGGTAGGGTGGATGCACATGGTAGAGGGAAGTTGAAGGGTATAAGTTACCTCGTTTATTTGTTTCAAGATGGGGAAGGGACCAAGGAATCGATGATCTAGCTTGGAGGATGGTCGTTTAGAGGGATAATGGCGACGGTCCAACCACACCAGGTCTCCAGGCCGCAGGACTGGTGCGAGACGTCGGTGGCGATCGGCAGTTTTTTTGTATGCTTGATGTGTTTTCTCCAACGTTGTTTTGGCTAGCGTGTGAACTTGTTGTAGTTGCTGGGCTAATGCTCCTGCAGCGGGGACCGTGATTGCGGGAAGGTCGGGAGTAGTCATCTGGGGATGATAGCCATAAGAGACGAAAAAGGGGGAGTTGCCCAAGGAGGCGTTCGGGGCATTATTGTAAGCAAATTCTGCTATAGGGATCCACGAGTACCAGTCGTCCTGGAGATAATCAATGTAACACCTCAAGTATTGCTCAAGGCACTGGTTGACCCGCTCCACCTGCCCGTTAGCTTGGGGGTGGTATGCAGTAGTGGGCTTCAACTGGACTTGGAGAGCCTTAAACAGCGCTGTCCAGAAACGGGAGATGAACTGCGTTCCTCGGTCGCTGATGATCTCCGTTGGCCAGCCATGGAGCTTCATTACATGTCTTATAAACAAGAGGGCTGTGCGTTGCGCCGTGGGGAGGCCCTTACAGGCCACAAAGTGGGCCATCTTTGTGAAGTGGTCTACTATGACCAAAACGGTGTTGTACCCTCGCGAGGGGGGTAGTTCCACTATAAAGTCAAGCCCAATTCGTTGCCACGGCCCCCCGGGTGGCGGGGAAATTTGAAGGAGGCCTATGGGGTTTTTCCTAGGCACCTTGGTGCGGGCACAGACGGTACAGACTTGGACATAACGACGCACATCTGCAGCCATCGTTGACCACCAGAACTGACGCTGAAGCAGCGCTAAAGTACGTGCTATTCCAGGGTGTCCAGCCAAGGGGGCGTCATGGTGGGCCCACAGTACCTGGGCTTGACAGGAGGGCGGTACCACGATCTGTGGTCCCTTTTTGTAGAGCCCCCCTTCCAAGGTGAAGGAGTTGTCTTCAGCAGGTTGGATTTCATGAATGGAAGCCTGTTGCAAGCCTTTAAGGAAGGAGGTAGTAGCAGCAAATACCTGAGGTTCAAGAATTGGCCCCTTGGGCCGCGCGTTGGCCTCTTTCCCTTCATGGTATCACGATAAGGCGTCTGCCAAGAGATTCATCTTACCCGGCCGAAATTGGATGGTAAACGCAAAACGTGTGAAAAAGAGCGCCCAGCAGGCATGACGGGGGTTTGCAATCTGGGCCGTTTGGAGAAAGGTAAGATTTTTGTGGTCTGTAGTTACGGTTATGGGGTGTCGTGCCCCCTCCAGGTAGTGCCGCCAGGTTTCAAAGGCCGCCTTAATGGCTAAAAGTTCCCGATCAAAGACGGTATAATTCTTTTCAGCAGGCGACAACTGACGGGAGTAATATGCGCAAGGGAGACACAATTTCCCAGTGTTTGGTTGAAGGAGAACGGCTCCTATGGCCACACTTGAGGCGTCAGCTTCAACATAAAAGGGTTTCTCAAAGTCCGGGTGCTGAAGGCTTCTTTCAGGAACTGGAAGCTGTGTTCCTGTTCCTGGGTCCACACGTAGGGTTGGTTCTTTTTTAAGAGTAGAGTGAGGGGGCTGGTGACGTCGGCGTAACGCGGTACGTACTGACGGTAGTAGTTGACACTACCTAGGAAACGCTGGAGGGATTTAACGGATTTGGGCGCCGGCCATTGTTGAATCGCATGGACCTTCTTGGGGTCCATTTGAATCCCTTCAGGACTAAGGACGAACCCCAAAAATTACTACGTCTGGGCTGGGGGATGCAAAGGGAATCCCGCGTAATGGGGTGCTCCTTCCTTCTTGACGTCTTTCTCTCCGCCGCTCCAGTAGCCGTGCATCTATCTGGAGGACGAGGGCGGCCGTGCTAGTCCAAGTGTCGGGAAGGGCAACATAGGCCAATTGGTCCTTTAGGTCCTCTGCAAGTCCCCTGCGAAAGTGTACCCTAAGGGCGCTTTCTGGCCACTGCAATTCAAGGGCGAGTTGTTGGAACTGCGTGATGTATTCCATCAGAGGCGTTCGTCCCTGTCGAAGGTTTAACATGGCGGTTTCTGCATCCTGAAGTCGATGGGGGTGATCGAATAGAAAACGGAATTCTCGCAGAAACCCTGGATAATCTGCCAAGAGGGGGCTGTGGCTAGTCAGCAAATTGGTAGCCCACTCCAAGGTAACCCCCCCTAAGTTCCCAATCACAAAAGCCACCTTTAGCGCATCTGTGGAATAGGTGGCTGCTTGAGTTGTGAAGGTGAGGTCGCAGAGTGCCAGAAATGCGCGACACATCTTGCGGTCTCCCAAAAAGTTTTCTATGCGCGGTCCTCGGGGTTCTCGGGGTGCGGGAGGTCCCAGGGGTAGGGGGGCTGCGGCCGCAGGAACAGCTGCTGCGGCCTCCGCGGCTACCGCTACCGGGGCCGGAGGTACCGGGGCCGCCAACATCATTGCTGCCTGGGCTGCCAGCAGCTGCCGCTGAACTACTGCGGCGGCGAGATCTGCGTGTTGTTCTTGCAAATCCTTTACTTGCATGGCCAGGGTTTGCACGGCGCGGACCAGCTCGCCTATTTCCGAGGAACCCTCCATGGGGATAAGTTGGGCGTGTGGGTGGTTGCCGGTGAATCTGTCAGTGGGAGGGGGGTAGGAAGGGAAGGAGGAACAAGGGTAAGGGTGCCCACACGCTCCGAGGGGACTCAAACGGCTCTGTTTAGACACTCGAGGCTCCCAGTTGCCCGTCAGGATAGTGTGTGGGCCGCTCAGTATGCTTTCGCACCAAGAGCTTCGGCCCCTATCATCATAGGGCACAGAGCAAGTTAAGGGGAAGGGGTCCACGCATGCACCACTTTCAAAAGCCACAAGGAGGAACACTGGTGGGAGGTACGTGAAGGGAGCAAGGCTGAGGGACCCTAGGAAGGAGGGAATGGAACCGGGACTCTCACACTGACGGGGGAAGGGATACAGGGAATTTAACCCAGGAGGGGGAAGGGGCAGAAGCACCCTGGCCCGCAGGCCCTCGCACCCGTTCTTGCTTACCAGGGAAAAGGGGGTGAGGGTCCTATCAACACACACTTACTCTGGATTGCACACAGTCAACAAGGGGGTATACAGGAAACCACAATGCAGGGAGAGGGGAACACAAACGGAGGAACAAAAGGGCAAAGGCAATTGCAACACAGTCAGTTTCAAGTACTTAGCTTTCAGGCAGGGGGCCAGTCTCCACAGACACACAAGCTCTGTTCACCGGCACAGAGCTCTGAAAACTGCCGGCTGATAAAGGTCTAGCCCCGCCCCCTGCACGCGCCTGCAGGCGCTCAGATCGGCGTGGCGGGGGGCGGGGCCTTGTTGCATCCTCCAAAGGCCCTGCCCGTGGTGCGTCTTGTAAAGGGGGCGGAGCTACGGGCGGCGTCGGCGTGGTGTTTGGTTGCGGCCCTGGAGGGGCGGGGCTTCCTTGCCACGAGGTGCGTCGGGGTGCGGGGTGGCGAGCCCGACTGCTGACACATGGCCGCGGGGGCTACTGTATGCCTTCCCTCCTTTGCCTCTCATACACACAACAGTGGCAAAAATCAGAAAAGAGCAAGCAACCATCATCCTGGTGACCCCCTACTGGCCACAGAGACCGTGGTTCGCGAACATCCAGGAGCTCAGGGCGGAACCTCCCCTCAGTCTTCCGGATCGACCCGACCTCCTATCGCAAGACCCAGTCAGACACAGAAGCTCAGGAGCCCTGAAACTGACAGCGTGGAAGTTGAAAGGAGGGTGTTGAGAAGGTTGGGCTACTCCAGCCAAGTCCTAGACACCATGCTTCAGTCCAGACGCCCAGCCACAAAGCGCATCTATCAGAGCACTTGGGCTACCTTTGCTAGGTGGTGCGAAACAAGGGAAATTAGGCCAGCTAGGGCCCCCCCTCAGGGTTATCCTAGAATTCCTACAGGAGGGATTAGATAAGGGATTGAAACCGAACACCCTTCAAAGACAGGTAGCGGCACTTAACAGCGTTCTATGCATGGTGCAAGGATGGAGGGTAGCCAGACACCCCCATATTGTTCATTTTCTTAGAGCAGCAATCTCCCCTCCAGTAGTTCACCGTTTCCCTACCTGGAATTTAAATCTCCTCCTTAGGGCCCTTACGAAGACCCCCTTTGAACCTCTTAAGGAAACCTCCCTGTACTATCTATCCCTTAAACTGGCGTTTATCGTGGGCATTACATCAGCCAGGAGGGTCTCCGAACTTAGTGCTCTCTCCGCAAATCCTAGTCTATGCTCCTTTAAGGAGTCAGCTGTGGTCCTCAGACTAGACCCAACTTTCTGCCCCAAGGTAGACACACGTTTCCATAGGGAACAGGAGATAGTACTCCCCTCCTTCTGTCCAAATCCAGCTCACCCTCTAGAGAAGATCTGGCACACCCTGGACGTTAAAAGAGCCCTCTGGGTGTACCTTGACAGGACTAGACAATTCAGGAAGTCTTCGGCCCTCTTTGTCTCGTATAATCCTCAAAGAAAGACATGAGGGCTTCCAAAGCCATAATCGCGTGTTGAATGACACTCTGCATTACCGAGGCCTATAAGGCAGAGGGCAGGCTCCCCCCCCCGGGGGTATATGCACATTCCCTCAGGGGAGCAGCGACCTCTCAGGCCTTCAGGAACGCTGCTTCCTATGGAGAAATCTGCCGTGCCGCAGCTTTGTCTTCAGTGCATTCTTTTATGAGACACTACAAGATTCCACTGCAAGATTCAACTGAAGCGGCCTTTGGGAGGCAGGTCTTGCACACGGTGCTATAAGGAGCATTTTTTACCTCCTTCCGTCTTGCGAGTCTCTTCTCCTACCTCCCTCCTTTTTCCCTCCCTGAAACGTAGGACTGGGGCACCGCTTTGGTACATTCCTATTATCCTGACTGGACATCCAGGAGGATCCCCCGGGAGAAAGGAAAATTGGGCTTTCACCTCTGAATTTTCCTTCTGTGGGGGATCCTCCTGAATGACCAGTCCCGCCCGCAGTAAGGTCTAACTCTGTGGTCTCAGGCCTGGGACTCGGTATCTGATCCAGGCCACCCCGGAATCCCCTTCAAGGGGAAGGGTCCGGGGTTATATAGTTGGTCCCGTTGGACCTTGGGAGTAGTTTGTAATGAGACCGTTATAAGGGGTTTTATAGAGTTTTGATAGCCTAATAGTTGAGAGTATAGCTTTACACAACTGGAGAGAGAGCTTAGGATAGATCCCTATGAGCATGCCCCTCAAAGATTGATTGTCTGCCTCCTACTGGTACTGGGCGGGATCTACCCTACTGTCCTGACTGGCCGTCCAGGAGGATCCCCCGCAGAAGGAAAATTCAGAGGTAAGAGCCCAATTTTCCTATCTCTGCAGTCCACCTGAGAGATTGCTTGCACCCACTACATGAGCTGCATTGAAGGGGAGCAAGGAGGAGGTGTGATGGGCTAGGGCTAGCCTGAAGTGACCTGTGGCCTGGAAACTCCTCACCCCTGCTTCCCTAAGTGCTTATTTGCACATTCTCAAAGTCTCTTATTTGCTTTCAGCAATCCTCAGCCTGTTCCTGTATTTTTGGCCAACCCATCATCCGTTTTGTTTTCTGATTATGAAGTTGGTCAGGTTTATGAGGTAAGATCTTGTTTATGAGGAAAGTACTACTTCTCCATCTAAAAAAATGTATTTTCTCTCCCCTGTGCAATCATTCATAGGGCTAACTAAACTCTATTGAAATGAGTCCTTTCCCCCTGTGTTTCAGTCACAGCCACAGCTTCCCTCAAGGCACCTCCCAATGATATCAACAGTCCACACAAGGAGAATCAAACAGAAGCCCTTACAAGCCTATAGTTGTTTGGGGAGGAGATGAAGTGTTCCCCCTACTCCAAAGGCTGACAAGCAAGTTTTCCCCATTTATAAAATACCTAGCTCCTGGACACATCGTGAGGATTTATAGGCCACTAATAATAGAGTGCCATTAATAGAATGCAAAGAAGATTAAACATACTACATAAATCTTGTATTATATTATCTGATTCTCTGTTTCTTTTGTGTGTAGATGACTATAGAACTGCAGAACATGACTTCAGCATCTCGGCATGTTAGAGTAATTCCTCCTTCTACACCAGCATTTTCCCTTAGTCCTGGTGAGTTTATAAAATTATATCCTTAAGTATCAATTTGAGACCTGCTCCTAGAGTCTTGCACTGATGGCTATCTATGCTCAAAAACCACCCGCTGTTTGGGGATTCTGCCATCAAAACCTCATTTCGGTAGGTGATCGGACCTTTGCTGGGGTGGGCTCCTCAGTGTGGAACTGTCTCTCTCCAGGTGTTTATCTCGGTTCCTCCCTCCTCACCTTTAAAAAACACCTGAAGACTTATTTATTCTCCAGGTGCTTTTAGGATCCGCTGCTGGTTCCCTTTAAAGTATTTTGTCCTCCCTCTTCACTTTCCCCTTTGAAATTGTTTTAAAATGGATTTTATATTCTTTTTATTTTATGCTTTGTGAAGCACTTCAAGAGCCATTTGGCAGGAAGGGTTGGGGAGCTACCAGAATAAAATTATTATTACTAGTACTGTATTGGAACATTCTCTAATGAAAGTTTTGATTATACAGAGTTGTATACAACCTAATTTGTCTACTACAAATGGTATCTTGATTTTCTGGGCATGGAATAAAGCCTTCAGATTATCAGAAACTTACTCCCACCAAGAATATCGCATCACTCCATAGAGTTTGGAAACTGTCTCCAGTGCAGGCTCTACAAACCTCTTGAGCTGCCATTTCAGGTGCAGGTGATCTGATTAAAACCAAAGCAATGCTCCATGGCCGACTCACAACTCCAGTGATGTCAATGGAGTTGTCATCAGTCTACACCTCCAGATGAGTTTTTTCCAAAATACCCTAAAATCAGGTTGAAACATAACAAAAGGACTGGATGCTACATCTAAACTGAGATTGTGCAGAAGATAATCTAGCTAGATTTCCCTGGATTATGTTTTCTTAGAGACTCCTTTCTCTTTGGCAGCAGCTTTAAAATCAAATAAAAGGGAGTACTTCTTCACTCAATGTAAACTTAAGCTATGGAACTCATTGCTAGAGGATGTTGTGACAACCAATAGCATAACTGTGTTCCAAAAAGGACTGGATGAGTTCTTAGAAGGTAGGAACATAGATAGTTATTAGTCAGGTTGGTTAAGGGATGAGCGCTCTGACTGCCAGAGGCTAGGAGTAAATAGCAGGAAATGACCACTACGTTATGACCTGTTGTGCCCTTCTCTGAAACAAATGAAGCCGGCCATTTTTGGAGACAGGATATTGGGCTAGATGGACTGTTGGTCTGACCCAGTATGGCAGCAATTCACCTTCTGTGTTGGAAATTGCCTGTCACATTTTGGATACTAATTGTTGTCTATGTAAATAAAGCCATATTTACTCTCATTTTAAATATGCAAAAGTTGATGCTTGAAGAGTTGACAGAAACTGGAATTACCTGATTTGCAATTACCTGTGGTAAGGGCTGGTACTATAGCTGAGTTTAAAAGAGGTTTGAACAAGTTTCTGGAAGATAGGTCCGTTAGCAGCTATTAGCCAGACAGGATCTGGGAACATGACGGGAGCTGGGGGAAAACAGNGAAAATAATCAAGAGGGAGTGGCAAAACCCTAACAAACTGATCAGAATGAACAAAACACAGTTAGCTCTCTATTCTCTCACAAGGAGCAAAGACTCCCTCCTGGCCATCCCTAAGGTGGATGCAGCTGTGGCGTCCCTAGCCAGAAATTCTGTGTTTCCTACCGAAGGAGAATATTTCCCCTGGGACCCCACTGACAAGGGGATAGACTGTAATTTACGAAGGAACTTTGAAGAGGTATCCTCGATTATAAAGATGGCAACTATCTCATCCTATTTCTCGAGAGCACTGATGACATGGATCAAGAGAGCCAGGGACCCTCAAGTCTCTGAAAAAATGACAAGAATCCTATCCACTAGGATTCAGTTGGCATATGCCTTCATAGCGGATTTGTCTACGGACATCCTCCGCTGGGCATCTAGAGCAGCGGCATCCAATGTGGCAGCTTACCACCGTCTATGGCTCAGGTCTTGGAAGGGAAACAATAACTCCAAAAACACCCTAGTGGGCGGAGCCTTCCATGGGGCTAAACTGTTTGGTGCCTGCCTGGATAAAGTCCTGACGGACACCACGGACAAATCAAAAAAGCAAACCCTACAAAGTGCAGGAATCTCAAAAAAGAATTTTCGTCCCTTCCATGCAGCTTTTACACCAGCAGGCAGCGCCAGACAACCATTTTACCCTCACAGGGAACCAGCAAAGATACAGGTCCAGTTGGCAGAAGCAGAAGGGAAACCCGAACAAACCCAAGTACAATCAGGCCTCCAGACGTCCCAAGGCCAATGCATGACTGGTCAGCCTCCCTCCCCTGTGACCAGGCGACTTTAGGGGGCAGGCTGCAAAGGTTCACAGAAAAATGGAAATGCATCACCTCAGACACATGGGTCCTCCGGACCATCGAAGACGGCTACTCAATCGAATTCTCCCACTCCCCAAGGCACTACTTCTATGCCTCGCCAGTCTCCAACAACAGGGACAAACAATTCTCAATGCAGACGGAAATATGCAGGCTCCAGACCATCAGAGCCATAGAACCCATTCCAAAGAACGAGGAAGGGCTCGGTTTGTACTCCATCCTGTTCTTAGTCCCCCCAAAATCGGAAGAATGGAGGGCGGTCCTAGACCTCAAGAGCCTGAACCAAGCAGTTAAACCCCGGAGGTTCAAGATGGAGACCCTCCAATCCATCCGACTAGCGGTTACACAGGGCGAGTGGCTGACTTCCCTAGACCTCAAGGAAGCCTGTCTACATGTGCCCATCCTACACTCCCACAGACGGTGGCTCAGGTTCTCATATGCCCGACGACACTGGCAGTACACCGCTTTACCCTTCGTCCTCGTGTCCTCACCGAGAATGCTCATGAAGGTACTGGTAAGCCTAATCGCGAACCTACGAATGGAGGGGCTCAATCTCCACCCCTATTTCGATGATATTCTAGTTCGATTGCAGTCTCACAAACAGGCTCTACGAGATGTCCACAGATCGGTCACCTATCTGCAGGACCACGGCTTCGTGGTCAATCTCAAGAAGAGCCACCTCGTTCCCTCTCAGACCTTGGAGCACCTGGGCGTGATCTTGGACACAACCAGGTACAAGCTCTTCTTGACACAACAGAGGCAACAAAAGCTTCGCCTCTTGATACACCACATTACAAAGTCACACAAAGCCAGGCTCAAGGTTTTCGCAAGTTTGCTGTGCGCCATGACCTCCTGCTTGGGAATTCTCACCTGAGCCAGGTTTCACTCCAGGCCTCTCCAGAGGTTCCTTCGCCCATGGCAGGACACTCTTGCCGCAGGGGGGAAATCCATGGATCACGGTGCCAGCGATCCTCAAGGAGTCCTTCCTCTGGTGGACACAGCCAGACCGCTTCGAGCCCGGGGTCCCCCTCTCCGACCCAACCAGGATGACGGTGACGACCGACGCGAGCCTGACGGGCTGGGGAGCGCACTCACAAGGCAGGACGGCTCAAGGCAAGTGGCTTCCCTGGGAAAGGAAACACCACATCAATTGGCTAGTTAGGGGGAAGGGGTCCACGCATACCCCCCCTTCGAGGCCCCCCCCTCCGCCATCGCGCCGGTCCGGGTTTCTCCAGGTGCCTGCGATGAAAAAGGCGCAAGAGGCACAGGGCGGTGACGTGGGAAGCGGGTTCCCGGGAGCGTTTGCTCGGCCCGAAGCCTTGCCAGTCGATAAGGTAGTGGAGCCTACCGCGTCGGAGTTTTGCATCCAAGATGGCACGGACCTCATAACTCGGGTCGGGGTCCAGCACTTCAAGTTCGGTATTGGGCTCTTCCACGGTGGTTGTGTCCATCGTGCCAGCAGGTTTGAGTAGCGAGATGTGGAAGGTAGGGTGGATGCACATGGTAGAGGGAAGTTGAAGGGTATAAGTTACCTCGTTTATTTGTTTCAAGATGG
Organism: Sphenodon punctatus; assembly: GCA_003113815.1. Classification (NCBI taxonomy): domain Eukaryota; kingdom Metazoa; phylum Chordata; class Lepidosauria; order Sphenodontia; family Sphenodontidae; genus Sphenodon; species Sphenodon punctatus. Next base: position 1,657,464 of record QEPC01000046.1, on the reverse strand, counting down.
GGAAGGGACCAAGGAATCGATGATCTAGCTTGGAGGATGGTCGTTTAGAGGGATAATGGCGACGGTCCAACCACACCAGGTCTCCAGGCCGCAGGACTGGTGCGAGACGTCGGTGGCGATCGGCAGTTTTTTTGTATGCTTGACGTGTTTTCTCCAACGTTGTTTTGGCTAGCGCGTGAACTTGTTGTAGTTGCTGGGCTAATGCTCCTGCAGCGGGGACCGTGATTGCGGGAAGGTCGGGAGTAGTCATCTGGGGATGATAGCCATAAGAGACGAAAAAGGGGGAGTTGCCCAAGGAGGCGTTCGGGGCATTATTGTAAGCAAATTCTGCTATAGGGATCCACGAGTACCAGTCGTCCTGGAGATAATCAATGTAACA
>QEPC01000046.1:1604345-1637168 GCA_003113815.1 Sphenodon punctatus | reverse complement strand
AAGGGGACACCTCAGATATTGAGGAGGGAGAGTGTCTGGCAACAAAGGCTGACCCAATGGACAAGGACAGGCAGTTTCCTCTCCACCACAGAGAGGAGCTCCTGGCACAGATAATAAAATTCCTCCAGTTACAAGAGAAACACAAAAGAGGAGACTCCTCTGACTCCCAGGAGGAAGAGGAAAGGGAATGCATTCCTAGCATACATGGCAAGGACCAGGGAGTACCGCTAGACAAAGCATTCGAGAGATTAGTAATTGAGGAGTGGAAAACTCCTGACAAAGCCCACAGGATGAATAGAATTCAGTATTCCCTTTATGCTTTCTCTAGAAAAAGGATCCTCTATTTAAGAACCCAAAGGTGGATGCTGCCGCGGCATCCCTAGCTAGACAAACAGTTTTCCCCACAGAAGAGGATTGTTTTCCTAAGGATCCAACCAATAGAGCAGTGGACACTACCCTCAGGAGGTTGTTAGCTTCCACGGCTTCTGCTCTTAAAATTAATATCCTATCCTATGCAGTTCGAGCCCTCCTAGCATGGTTCGAGGAGCTGCAAGACCCAGGGCTCTCAGATAACAAATCCCAGGTGCTCTCCTCCCACATCCTCCTATGGGGGATCCATCCTTCTCTCTTGGTGGATTCCACCATGGATGCCATGACATGATCAGCCCGCTCAGTGGCAGGCTGCATGGCCACTAGAAGGAGGATCTGGTTAAGATCTTGGCAGGGGGTTATCATAGTGAAAAACCTACTGGTAGCGGGACCTTATAAAGGGTCTAAATAGTTCAGTACGTCGCTGGATAAAGTGCTAGCTGACCCCACCGACAAGGCCAAAACAAAAACCCTCCAGCAGTTTACTTCTAAGAGGAAGCCCTTTCGGGGGTCGTCTCTTAGGTTTGGGGGTAGTTCCAGGGGGGGGTTTACCCCTGCGCAACAAAGTTTCATCCCAGAGTTTTTCCTTTCAACCCAGGACCAAAGATACAACAGGTTTGACAGGCAGAAACCTAAGGGACTGGGATCCTCCCAGCCTAAACAGGACTCATGACTATCTCGAGGATACAGGGGTGAACGGCAGGCTAACGGGTTTTGCTGGAGCTTGGCAAAGCTCCGTCTCTGAGCATCGTCAACAAAGGCTACTCCATAGAGCTCATTTGAAACCCCAGGGAAAGGTTTTTAGTCTCCTCCCGTTCCAACAACCCCAAAAAACATTGAGTGATGCTCCTCGAAATTCAAAGGCTCCACTGCATTCTAGCCACAGAAATGGTCCCAGACAACGAATGCGGCCTGGGTCTTTACTAAATTTTATTCCTGGTATCAAAAAAGTCAGAGGATTGGAGAGCAGTGCTGGACTTGAAATCGCTCAACAAATCAGTGAGGCGACAAAAATTCAAAATGGAGACGGTCAGATCCATTTCCCAGAGCCTAAGGCAGGGGGACTGGATGGTATCCCTAGACCTGAGGGATGCCTAGCTACATGTTCCAATCGCGCAGGCCCACAGGAAATACCTCAGGTTCTGTTACCAGCAGACCCACTGGCAGTTCAGGGCCCTGCCTTTTGGCCTGTCATCAGCTCCACGGACCTTCACAAAACTCCTAATCCCCATCATAGCGAGAGGGAATTCACATTTATCCCTATCTGGACGACATCCTCATCAGAGCCTAGACAGAGGCCAGGGTTCTGGCAGACAAGGACAGGGTTATCCACTATCTAACCAGCCACGGTTTTATCATCAACAGGGAAAAGTGTTCCTTGATACCAACCCAAACCATGGAGCATCTGGGGGTTGTCCTAGATACTTCCTTAGGTGTCGCTCGCATCCGCTTAAGCCGGCAACAGAAGATTCGCTCGCCCATCCAGATATTACAGGCAAAAAAGCGCATGAGGTTAAAAACCCTGGCACAACTTTTGGGACTTCTCATATCATGAACGCAGCAGGTACAGTGGGGATGCTTCCACCTCAGAAGCTTGCAACAGCGGCTGTGACCTATGCAGCAAGAGCTCACGCTAGGGCTCAATCCATGGATAACCATCCCACCGGACCTTGGGCCCTCAATGTCCTGGTGACTAAACCCAGCGACCTTCGAAAGCGGCACCCCCTTGTCAGAGCCCAACTGAACAACAGTCACGACGGATGCCAGTCTAAAGGAATGGGGAGCTCACTCCAGGCCAGTATCAGTCCAGGGTCTCTGGAACAACAGAGACTCAGCCAGAAGCATAAACTTCCTGGAACTGAAGACAATTTGGCTAGCACTGCTACAACTGGCTCCATCCCTTCAGAACTGCCGTGTTCTGGTTTACACGGACAACACTTCTGCAAAGGCGTATGTGAATCATCAAGGAGGGTCACATTCCCATTCCTTGCATCTGGAAGCGACCAAGCTTTTCACGTGGGCTCAGATTAACTTGCTATCTCTAAAGGCTCTGCATATCAGGGGACTGGACAATACACAGGCGGACTGGCTCAGCAGACACATGATAGACCCCCACGAGTGAACCCTCAACAAGAAGGCCTTCACACAGATTACTCAGCAGTTCGGCCATCCCATAATGGGTCTGTTTGCATCCCCAGAGAACAACCAGGTGCCCCTGTTCATGAGCAAGACTCCACGTCAGGGCGCAGTGGCGGTAGATGCCCTAAATCAGCCATGACCACCGGGTCTGCTGTATGCTTTCCCCCCCTTCCCTCTAATAACGAGAACAATAGTAAAGATTTACAAGGAGAAGGCCCGCATAATACTAATAACCCCATGGTGGCCGAGACAACCCTGGTTCTCGGACCTAATAGCTCTAAGCCAACAATCCCATATAACGTTACTGATTTATCCCACCCTCCTCAGGCAGGGCCCAATGCTATACGACAATCTACAGGTCCTGAAACTGACTGCATGGAAGTTGAGCACTCAGCCTTAAGGAAAAGAGGATACTCGGAAGCAATCCTCTCCACCTTACTATTATCTAGGGGACCAGCCATGAGGAGAGCTTATAGGACCACATGGCGAGCTTTCACTAATTAGTCAAAGACAAAAGGACAGAACCCTTGTAGGGCAGGGATTCCGGAGATCCTTGAGTTCCTCCAAGCGGGGTTGGATAAGGGGCTAAAACCAAACACACTGGCCAGACAGGCTGCTGCCCTTGATTCGGTCTTGAGGGCTCTTTCCAACAAACCTATCTCGGCACATAGTCACGTTAGGCAGTTTATCCGTGCATCCAGGATGATTTCCCCCCCCCCGGTAATACATAGATACCCCTCTTGGAATCTAAATTTGGTATTAGTTGCCCTCACGAGAGCTCCTTTCGAACCTTTCTGTAGGGTGTCCCCCTACATACTATCCATTAAGGTTGCTTTTCTGATAGCTGTCACCTCGGCCAGATGGGTGTCAGAGTTAGGAGCGCTTTCTATGGAGGAAAACTTTTGTTCCTTCCAGAAACAGTCACCTTATCTCTAGATCCAGTATCTAGATCCAGCATTCATTCCCAAGGTGAACACTATGTTCCATAAAGTCCAGAACCTGACTTTACCTTCGTTCTGTCCCAAGGCGGTTCATCCCAAAGAAAAGATGTGGCATAAATTGGATGTGCGTAGAACACTGAAAATTTACCTCAATAGAACTCGGGTTACAGAGGTTAAAAAGGCGTCAAAGGCTCTGATTGCAAAATGGGTTAAACAATGTATAGTTGAAGCTTATAGGACAAAGGGAAAGATTCCCCTTACTCAAATTTGGGCCCACTCGGTCAGAGGGGCTGCCACCTCTTATGCCTTCAAGGCTCGAGCTTCTTAGGAGGAAGTGTGTAGGGCGGCCACCTAGTCCTCCATACATACTTTTGTACAACATTACAAGATGGATGTTTACAAATCAGTGGAGGCTGCATTTGGTAGGAGGGTACTACAGGCGGTGCTGGAGAATTCCGGTGCTGTTTGTACCCACCCTCAGAGGATTGTTCTGCTCAGGTATATCCTGAATGGAGAAGTATCCGGGAGTAGGGGGAGAAAAGAGAATTAGTCACCTACCTCGGTGAATTCTTTTCTCTCCTGCTGTCCAGATACAACTCTGACCCTCCCTGCCAAACAGCACTGGGTAAGGGGAGGATACAGGTGTATATAATTCCCTTTAGGTTAAAAGGAAAAAGGCCTAGGTCATAGTCGGGGGGACTAGCCCCTGTGCAGACTAGGTCAGGGTTAAAGTTCTTTCAGTGCTTGAAGTTTTGAGGTACGCTTATGACTCTTTGGTAGCTGTTTTCTTTTTCATGCTGGTATCCAGTAGAAGTAGTTGGTCCTCGGCTATGGAACGGAATGAGGAACGAGAGGGTAGCTCAGCACGCATGCGCAAAAGAAACTTTGAGTGCTGCCTCCTGGAGGTCCAAACAGGGAGCTACCCGAACGGAGGAGTATCCGGAGAGCAGGAGAGAAAAGAATTCACCGAGGTAGGTGACCAATTCTCTTTTATTCAATGGGCCCAGGAATGAAACGGCTGCCTTTACGTCGGCAGGGGATAGGGGTTTGTCAGTAGTGATGATTTTTAGTAGTGGTAGAAGTAACTTTGGCTTCCTTCTCCACTTCTGTGCGTGATTTGGTAGAACCTTCTTGTGATCTTGTCACTAGGGCGATCCGGCCATTAGGATCGGATGGGGGAGGAGCATTGTATTCTTCAGGGATGGAATTAATCATGCAAATTTTATTGATTATGTCTTCATCCTCTGAGTCTATTTTCCCCTCTTCATATGCCATGGTGTCTGGATCAGTTGCACCGTACATAGCTATGGGTGAGGATTTAACTGACGCAACAATCCCCTGCTTGCCTTCCAGTTGTTTTACAAGGGCGTTTATTTAGCATCACATTTAGTATGATTACCAGGGGAGTTACCTTGGGCTTGTTTAAGTTGGGCCATTAGCATTCTCATTGCTGCTTGGCTTTCTTGTAAGCGCATTTGATTTACTTCATTAATTATTTCGTGACGTTTGAGATTGTGCTGGGCTCTGGTCAACTGATCTTTTAGATTGCTGAGTTCTTTTGCTTGCAGCAAGCATTTTGCAGTGGTTTCATTTTTCCAATTTTGACTATCCCTTTCTTTTTGTTTAAGAACGCGTAGTTCAGCTTCTGATTCCCTTTCTGTGTCCTTCAACTCTAGGCATTGTGCTTCACACGCCTCAACTCCTTTTCGAGAGAAGCCAGATTAGAACTGCAGTTTTAGCTTCCTTTTTGGGATGGTACATAGAAACATACTTTTCCCAAACTGCAAACAGCTGGTTGCAGGATACAGGGGTAGTTAGAGCTTGCTTTGACCATGGGCACACCCATTACTCAAAGATAGCTTCTTGCAATTAAGAGAGGACCTCTAATTAGTCCCAGTCCTCCATGGGGACCCCTCCCACATTCTTATTTTTGAACCAAGCCATAGATGCACAGAAAAACAGGAGAATGCCAGTCCAGCTACTTAATGCTTTTTATCAGTCAACGGTCAACACCACTTACACCAGCCAGCAGTGTGAAGTGTGTTTACACTACCCTTATTCCTTTTTCCCTGTTTTGGTTCTTGCAGGACCCTTTGTTATACGGGTCCCCCACGACTAGAATGTGGTATCTGTGGTATTTCCTTTTATTTTGTCCTTTGACAAAATCCCCCTCCCATCTTGAGAAAAGCACGGGCCCACATCACGAGGGATGGTAGCATAAATAGGGGGAGGAGCCCTCACCGCCTTTGACAAGATACCTCAACACAGATACCCCCCGACCCATTCTCCACCAAGTGTTAGATTTTACTAGGATTGCTGATCGCCCAAGAACCACACCAATTGTATAGGTACAACTCTATTTTATTGGATACAACATTAATAGTTGGACATGGCAATATTACCAGTTAAGAACCCCAGTGATCTAATCTATGTTTGTTCTTACGTGTCCGGTGGCCAAAGTTGGATATGGGGGCTGGTTCTGAAGAAGACGGAGAGGAGGGCCCAGCGGGGCGGCCCTGAGGTGCTGCTAGAGAGCAAGGATGTGGGTCTGTGTGTGTAAGGTCAGGAAGGGACTCAAGCCACGACGGTTCTCTGCAAAGGTAGTGACCTCAAGTCTTGAGCCAAAGTTCTGTTTCGAGGGAGCCTCTTTTATACACTTGAGGGTCCATTTGGTCAGTGTGCTTATATTTGTTGTTTTCCAGTACACCCTTTATTTAGACAAGTTGTTTTGATGCTTGTGGTCATGTCATCATTCACATTCTAAGGATAAGAGGTCAGCTCCATCTGCGTTTTTAATCTCTTAGACCATTTAGTTCCTCCTTTACATCAGGGTGACTGTTGTCTTGATGATCCTTTAATCACATATCAACCAGAACTTGTTGTCCTGTTCCGGAGGCTCCCTTTGTAATGTAATAGGGTGTTTTAAAACCAGGGGCCCACTTCGGTTATGCACTGCAGCTGACCCTTCTTTGGCTTCTCCTGTTCCCTGACTTCCTGCTTTAAGATTGCTGCCTTGTCCAAACTCCCAGAATCCAACTGTGGCCTGTTCTGCCTCGAGTTGTAATCCTAACACACCTTTTCAAGAGCAGAATGCAATCATATATCATAGAACTAGAGGGGACTGTGAGGGTTATTGATTATTCCAGCCCTCTGTGTGGTGCAGGATTAGCCATCGATAGATGATTATAGACATGCTCATCCAACTTGTTTTTTAAAAACCTTCAGCGATGAAGAATTCAACTTCTCTAGATAGCTTGTTCCATTGCCTGATGGTCCTTACCATCAAGAATTTTCCCCTGAGGCTCAATATAAATCTCCCATTCTGCAGCTTGCACCCATTTTCTTGTCCTTCCATCCACTACACAACATTTTTAATTTGAATTTTTAAACTTATCTGCTCTTTTTATTTCTAGGAAAATTTCCAGGAGAGGGAGGGATTGTCGCTCCTGGGATGACCTGCAAATACACAATCCAGTTTATTCCCGAGTATCTAGCAGATTATGAAGATTATATACTAGTGGAGACACAAGCACCGTATCCTCTCATGGTCCCTATAGAAGCTAGGAGACCACCTCCTATATTAACATGTGGGTAGAATCATATCACTATACATGGACTTGGTTTTTGTCAAGATTCTTCTTTATTCTAGTTTAATATGCATAATTATATATTAAATAATTATAGGCCTGCCACGCTGAACCCCGGACCAGGATCTCTCTCAGATCCCGGTCCGTGATAAAGCTGGCCATCCTTCCGACGTGCCAGCTCCATCACTGTGGGGAACTGGGGAGGAGGTGGGGCAGTGCGACGCGTCGTGAGGCCACACAGCCCTGCCCCCCTGCTCTCCCTCGGCCACCCGCTCACGGGGAGACGGGCTGTGCCCGATCCCGTACTGTGGTTCGGGGCGCGAGTCTGGACCGGGGCAAGGTAACTGACGTTACTTTTGCCCCTTTCCGGATCATGGCCACTCTAACCACAGTTCTCGACCTCGGGTTGGAGGTTCAGAACTGTGATTAGGTTTGACCCCCGCCAGAGATTCACTGTGGTGAACATCTGGCGGGGGTCAAACAAACGTTCACGGGAACTCTGCTGCCACAGGGGATCCACTGTGGTGAAAGGTGTTTTCGTAATGTCTGAAATTACCCTATGAATAGTTCTTCTTCGAGGATCTCCTCAATTCCCACTCTTGGAATTCACTTCCTGCTCTGCAGGCACCGAAAAACCTCTCGTCAGCAGTATCCAGGCAGAATATGCCTGGAAAATACTAGAACATGGTGAGGGCTCTGCCCCTCCATCCCCCTCCCATCTTGAGAAAAGCGCGGACCTACGTCACGAGGGATGGTAGCATAAATAGGGGGAGGAGCCCTCACTGCCTCCGTTCCTTCCAACCGCATGGCGTTGGAAGACCTCTCAGCACTATTCAGCATTATTCAGCAAAAAAAAAAAAAAAGAAAGAAGATAAAGGAAGAATAAAGAACTTCTGTGAGTAGAGAGTGCTGCCTTAGCCCGCGGGACGTTCCCCGGGCTTAGTCCGCCCCTCGGGGCGAGCGGGAATGCCCAAACAGCCGGGCTTCAAACGATGTAGCTCGTGTCCCGCCACCTTGTCAGTCAGCGACCAACACACTCGCTGCTTAGCCTGCTTAGGAGAGGGCCATAACCCGCAGACTTGCGGAGCCTGCTCTGTACTATCTAACAGAGCCAAACGGGCCAGGGCTCTGTGCCTGAAGGACCTATTAACAAAAAGGGCACTGGAGGGTGGAGAAGAGGGGCCTCTTAGGTTCCCCACCCGGCACTCCGCAGCACCAGCGATGGAGGTGGCGCAGAGGGCTCCATTGGAGACGGCACCGGTGGTACCATCGCCGCCTAAGGACAGTTCCCATGCCTCCAGTACCGCCCACTCCATGGAGGGTGGTACCGACGCGCCTTGCGTGCACAGCTCAACCCGCTTCTCGGAGCAAGGTACTAAAAGTGGGGACAAAAAGAAAAAGAAAAGCTCCTCAAGGGAGGCAACGGAACAGCCCAGAACAGGGGAGTCTGTGGTGCCTCAGAGGCAGGAGGCGTTACCGTCGGGCACGACCACACAACTACAACCCCTGCAACCGACAGCACTGATGTCGGGACCGATGGGCGTGATGACGCAGAGGCAACCCCTGCAACCGACGACTCCACTGGCATGGGCAGTCCCACGCCTGTTGCTCACGCTACCACCGGTACAGAGAGACTCCCGCTCCCAGTCGCATCGGCACTACCGCTCGCGGTCCCGATCCCTGCAGTACCGGAATGAACACGGAACCCCGCTCAGGTACCATAGGGAGCGCAGATCCCGCTCGCCGTGCTCCTGCTGCTCGCCCTACAATCCAAGGGACAGACGTCAGGAGTATGCCTACATGCAAGGATACTGATACCAGCCCGGAGCCCATCGCCATATAGGGCGGGAATGGATTTTGATTTCCTGGCACGATCAGGACGGGATCAGCCCTACGTACCGCTGGCCCCGCCGAGGGCGACGCCAACAGCTACAGTGTCTCGTCCCCCACCCTCGGAGACAGGGTGCAGGCGCCCCTGGATGTCGGTACCATCAACGCTAGGACCCATGTTCCAGCACCGAGAAGCGTGGTGACGCAACCACAAGAAAGGTTAGCACCCTCGGGGGCTACGCAGCTCCTAACCTCGCTACTGGGGAGTCCGAGAGAGGAGGCGGTACCGACACCAGTTGGGGTAGCTTCCCCAGGGAGATCGGCATCTCGTTCATCTTCCTCATCATCACCATCTCTTGAGGAGGATGAGACAATATCTCCTCCCCCTCCAGATACCATTTCGGACCCCAATATATCCCTGGCTACAGAGGATTCAAAGGCCTTTCAGGCGATGCTCCGGAGGATGGCATCCTCCCTCCCTAAACTTCCCACAAGGGTAGTTAAAAAATCCCAGACGGGACCCATCTTTGGAATCTTAGGGGCGGGGGAATCAGGGCATATAATGCTACCGCTTCTAGAACAGCTACTGGAACCTGCCTCAGCCGTATGGGGTAAACCCGCCTCTGTGTCTCCTACCAATAAGCTAGCAGATTCCCTGTATGCTGTACCCAAAGAAGGGGCCCAGATCTTCCACAAACATGCACACACTCCAACTCCCTAGTTATTGCTGCTGCATCAGTAAAATCGAGAGCAGGAGTGGTACAAACGTCCGCAGCTGACAGGGAGGGAAGGAGACTAGACGTACTGGGAAGGAAGATGTTTTCTTCGGACTCCCCGTCGTTTAGAATTGCCAATTACGCATCCGCCATGTGCGGCTACCAACATTGGCTGTGATCTAGGCTCAGCAGCACTACAGACCCGAACCAGATAGCAGCGCTTCAGAAGGAAGGCATGCAGATGGCCCAATTCCAGCTGACTGCAAATATGCACATGGTTGATGCCAATGCCAGAGGAATGGCATCTGCCATTGCTCGTCGGAGGCATGCATGGCTTCGTTCCACGGTCCTAACGCAGGAAAATAAAACAAGAATAGAGAACTTACCCTTTGATTGTGAAGGACTTTTTTCTGCATCGACCGATGACACCCTGAAAAAACCCAAAGAAATGAATCAAACAGCAGGATCTACAGGGGTCATACGCGCCATACGAAAGAAACCTTTCCCTGCCCCAGGTGCCTATGCCTTCTCTCCTAGAAGGCCTGCATACCAGCCATATAATTACCAGGCTGGAAAGCGTTTCCAGCAACAGACCTCATTCCAATACCATCAGCCACAGGGCACCCAGCAACGCAAGGCGTTTGTTAGACAGAGGGAAAAAGGCAAGGCATCCTCTAATTCGTCTTCTGGACAGCAGATGAGGTCCTGTTTTTAACGACACCTTGATCAAAGGAAATTATGAGGATAGCCCCTCATTCCAGGACCGCCTTTTGCCATTCCTACCCCAATGGGAAACCATTTCTACAGACTGCTGGGTCAGAGAAATTATCCAGTTTGGCTATGCCATCCAGTTCCACACCCTCCCTCCCCTCTCTTCCTGCCCCCCAAGGGACTCCCTCAAATACTAGTTGAAATTCAGAAGCTCCTCCAAAAGGGAGCCATTGAGGCAGTCGCCAAAAACAAGCTTAACGCTGGCTTTTACTCTAGATTCTTTGTGGTCCCCAAAAAGGACAAAGGCTTCCGCCCTATTCTGGACCTCAGGCAACTCAATAAGTTTGTCCGTAAATTTAAGTTTCATATGACTTCCCTACCCATTATCTTTATGGGGTTACGACAAGGCGACTGGTTAGCTTCCCTTGATCTACAAGATGCCTATTTTCACATCTCTATCCGGCCATCTCACCGCAAATACTTACGCTTCATTGCAGGGAACCTTTGATTCCAGTACCGGGTCCTCCCATTCGGACTGTTTACCACGTGTCTTTACCAAATGTGTCGCAGTGGTCGTTGCCCATCTCCGACGGCTAAGGATCAGAATATTCCCGTATCTGGACGATTGGCTGATTGCAGCGACATCGCAGCAAAAACTTCAGCAACATCTGGAATTAACAATGTCACTGCTCGAAGGTCTAGGCTTCGTCATCAACCTACCCAAATCACATCTACACCCGTCCCAACACCTGCCCTTCATAGGAGCGATTCTAGACACCCGCCAGGCGAAAGCATATCTGCCTACAGAGAGATTCCTTGCCATAGGTCGTGCCCTGGACATTCTTCAATCCCATCCTCCCAAGTTGGTCCTATTCTTCCTCCACTTACAGGGACTAATGGCATCCACCACGATGGTGACGCCACATGCGTGCCTTCACATAAGACCACTTCAGCAATGGCTAGCATGCAACTACATCCCTACTCTCCACCCCCTCAACATGAAGCTATCTATAACAAATGGACTTCTCAGGAACCTCCAGTGGTGGACAGACGCGGACCAAGTCTTGAAAGGGGTACCGTTCGATCCTCCAAACACCCATGTGTCGATCACCTCAGACGCATCTCTAACCGGCTGGGGTGCTCATATGGGAAGCATTCAAGTGCATGGACTATGGTCCCCAGAAGAAGCGCGCCTTCACATCAACATGTTAGAACTCCGGGCGATACGCTGGGCTCTGAAGGCCCTACTACCCCACATCAGGGGAAAGAACATTCTAATTGTAACAGACAATACCACGGCCATGTGGTACATAAACAAACAAGGCGGAGCACGAACCACACGTCTCTCCAAAGAAGCAGAGACCATCTGGCATTGGTGCATAGCACATGACATACATGTCCAAGCAATTCATCTAGCAGGCCAAGACAACTCAGTAGCAGACTTTCTCAGCTGCAAGACAGCGGATCAGCACGAATGGTCACTGAAAGAAGATATTCTTCTGGACATCTTCCAGGAATGGGGGACGCCAAAGATAGATCTGTTTGCGTCACAAGAAAACACTAAGTTCCCAGAATTCTGCAGTCGGGCAGGATTAGTACCAGGCTCAATATCGGATGTCTTTACAATCTCCTGGCACGGGACTTTCCTCTATGCCTTTCCACCGATCCCTCTCCTTCACAGAGTCCTATGCAAAATCAGGGCAGACAAGGCTCATCTGATTCTGATCGCCCCCTTTTGGCCCCGTCGAACTTGGTTCCAAACCTTGCAAGGGATGGCATCATGAGTCAGGACCCTCCCACTCACACACGATCTTCTGTCTCGGGATCAGGGGAGAATCCTGCACCACGATTTACAGATGCTCCACCTCTCCGCATGGTTGATCCTGCCCTAATAAGGAATGCACTCCCAGAGGTTTTGGAGATTATGCTAAACTCTCGGAGACTCTCTACACGTAGGTGCTATGAGATGAAGTGGAGGCATTTTTCTAAGTGGTGCGAATCCCAGTCCATTTCCTTACACTCTCTGAACATGAACCACGTTTTCCTTTATCTTTTGACTCTACAAAAATCGCATTTATCAATTACATCTATAAAGGTGCATCTGGTGGCTCTATCATCACGCTTGCAGTCAGAAGGCCATGAAACGTTGTTTTCCCATTGCTTAATGAAGTCTTTTGGGAAGGGGCTGGTGAACACTTTTCCACAGAGATCTCAGCCTGCACCTCAGTGGGACTTGAACCTCGTACTATCAAAGCTTATGTCTCCCCCCTTTGAACCTTTAGCCTTATGTAGCCTGGAGGACTTAACTATTAAGACTACTTTCTTAGTTGCCATCACTTCAGCACAAAGGGTGAGCAAACTGACCGCTCTTAGGGCCTCACCGCCTTATATCCTGTTCCATAGAGATAAAGTTGACCTAAGGGTCGATCCCTCTTTTCTTCCTAAGATAGCATCCCGTTTTCGCCTAAACCAAACGATTTCGTTGCCAGTTTTTTCCCCTAAACCTCATACTTCGTCCGTGGAGCGGACGCTCCACACTCTGGGTGTCAAAAGAGCACTAGCCTTCTACATTGAACGAACTAAGAGCATTAGAACATGTGACTCTCCGTTTATATCATATGGGGGCCAGAGAATCGGAGTCAAGATTTCCTCTCAAAGAATTTCCAAATGGATTATCCTATGCATACAAAAATGTTATGCGTTAGCAGACAAGGTCCTTCCTTTGGGGTTGAGAGTACTTTCGACTCGAGCTACGTCTGCATCTCTTGCAAATTTTCATGGGATACATTTATCAGACATATGTAGAGCTGCCACATGGACATCAGTCCATACCTTTACCTGTCTCTTATACACATCTAGATGTGTATAAGAGACAGCATCCTCAACTCCCTCCTCCTTGAGGTAGGTGTTGAAAACTGCTTATCACTCTCCCAAGAGTGAGAATCGCGGAGATCCTCGAAGAAGAAATAGAGGTTACTTACCAGTAACTCTGTTCTTCGAGTGAGCTCTGCGTATTCTCACATCCCGCCCTCCTTCCCCTCAGTCTCGGATGGACATTGCTGGGGTCTTCCGGACCAGGGTTGGAAGGAACTGAGGCGGTGAGGGCTCCTCCCCCTAATTATGCTAACCATCCCTCGTGATGCGGGCCCGCACTCTTCTCAGGATGGGAGGGGGATGGAGGGGCGGAGCCCTCACCATGTTCTAGTATTTTCCAGGCATATTCTGCCTGGATACTGCTGACGAGAGGTTTTCCGGTGCCTGCAGAGCAGGAAGTGAATCCCAAGAGTGAGAATACGCGGCGCTTTCTCGAAGAACAGAGTTACTGGTGAGTAACCTCTATTTACTGACACAATACCAATGTTACCAAATACAAATTCTTGAATAATTGGAGCTAGAAGCGCCATTTAATTTGGGAGATTTATAGGAGTTCGATTAGTATACATTCAACAGAAGTGTTTAAAGTAATCACTATTTTTTTGAAACATTAATAAACCAGTTTAAAGCAAAATTGAATGTTGTAGTCATGCAGCAATTGGTGCAATAACCATTCCCCCCCCGGCTACTAGCCTTTGCAATATGAGCATTTTACTTCTGTATGCTGTTTCTATTGCAGTGCCTCACATATTAAACTGTGGTGCCTGTCTTGTTGGAGGAATAAAAATGATACAGTTTTTGTGCAGAAACCAAAGTTCCAGCAGTGGGAAGTTCTGTATAATGCCAAAGAAAGTCTGGCCACCTCCTAATTTCAGGGTAAGTGACTGAAAATAACTCTTCTACACAGTCAAGGTATCATGGAAAATAAAGTATTATTTTTATTTATTGAATTTAATACCCTGCCCCTCTCGCCTCTGGCATCCCCGGGGCAGCATGTGGAGCAGTGATGGTGAGCGAGATGAATGATTAATTATTATAATTATTATTATTAGTAGTATTTATATAGCGCCAGCAATGTATCTGGCGCTTTACAGAAAATAAGATAGACACGGTTCCTGCCCGAGAGCTTACCCATCCCGTGTTTCCAATCCCGGGCTCCTAGCCATTTGCCAAGATATGCTTTATTGGGCAGCTGCTGCATGTACTGGTGGCTACCTGGTAGGAGGTGAGGGATGGGTTACCTTGAACCTGGGAGTGGTGGCAATGGTGGTGGCCTGCTTCCACATCCACTGCAACTCCCAAGCCACCGTCCTGCTACTTCCACTGCTGCGGCTCTTGCTGTTATTGCCGCTCCAGGTAAGCCCTCTCCCCAGCTTCTGGTGACCTCCCTGGCACCCTGCTCTTAGCTGTTATTACTATTACATTAGTGCTTGATTTATAAAAATTGAGTTTCCAGGACCCAAGCCCTCCCCAGTAACCATGCCCCACCCCTATTCCGGACCTTGTCAAAGCAGGGAACTGAACCCTCTAGTCTCCAGTTGCAACCCAACTATTGGCCCACCCTGCCTTTCTACAGCTAAATATAAAGCAGGAGTTCTTGTGATTCAATCTGTACGATGGTCAGTGCAGAGGGCAGGGCAGGAAAGTCATTTAAGAAAGCCAAATAAACCACTTAATATTTTTCTGGCTTTCGTTTCCAATCTCCAAATGGCCAATATCGGCCTTTTCCTGGTCTGTCACCTTTTGGGATGCACACTCCTATGGGGAACATTTCACAGGGTTCAATTCTCCCCCTTGAATTTAACAGCCAGAGCTGAGACCTTTCAAACCTGCCCTCCACAAGCTAAGCCCTAATAACAGCAGCTTCATGCAAGGAGCTACACCTTGTTGTTTGCCCATAACATTTTCAGGCAAACAAGGAGGAATAATTGAGTAGCCAGCCATAGCAGGCTGCAAACGTCTTAACAATCTGCTGTGCATTTGCCACTCAAGCGAGCGGGTAGCATTATGTCAGGTAATACCCAGTAAAATCACTCAGCAGAGCTAACATGAGGTATTTGGGGCATCTCTGTGGACATTTTTAAAAGGGTCCTTGTGCCTGTCACATGATTGCACAGACAGCTCCCATTTAAGCCCTCACTGCCCCCTGCAAGAGTTTGGCTGTGAGTCTTGAATTGCACTGCCAGTCCAAGTCCCCCACTCATTTCAATGAGGTTTGTCCCAGTGCAATGCTTTGAAGATCGGACGTTATAGATCAGTAGGAGTATCCTTCCAAGTAAGCAGTGCTATTTATCATTGTATTTATTTATCTATTAAATTATGGTAATAAGTGGTATTTATCTATTACAAAAAAAGAACACGGAGGGCAGAAAAAAAGAGCTAGATGTCGTACTGTCACCCACTCTTAAGAAGGTGGCTATAAAAAAATATCATCATCTTTTTTGTTTTACATTCTTTTTTTTCCTACTTGAAGGCTGTTGCAACCGTTGGTTTTATGGAGGAAGGACCATTTGGGATCCAACCTGCTGTTTTTGAGCTAGGCCCAGGACAAGCAATTTTTATAGAGGTCAGTTGCTACTATGTTCCAGCTAATATATTGTGCTTATCAAATACAAGAGCAAAATAGATAGGCTATATTTTAGCAAACCATCATTCAGACCCTGGCTCTTGTAAGTGAATTCAGTTGTATTACTCAATTTTTGGAGTAAAGATTTGTAGGATCAGGACCATGATGCATTTCTGCCAGCTGACATGCAGGTGGTGAAGCTCATAAAACCTACCTACCTTGCAGAGATCTTGTGAGGCTTAGCTAGAGCCAGATTTTGCCTTTTAAATACACTTCTAAGTAAAAGAAGTATAAAGCCATCTGGCCCTGGTGGTGTCTCCCCAAGGTGATATATATCTATATCTATCGATCGATCGATCGATAGATAGATACACATACACATATATACACATGGACAGTGGGAAATCCGGAATGACCCAGGGATCCCATAGCCACAGCTACGGGTGCACTGCGGCCCCTGGTTGGCCGGGGACCCCCGACTCGAAGTTCCCCGGGCGGGGGAGTTCTGCCCTTTTAGTTCTTTTTATCATTTTAATGTTTTTAATGATATTTTATGCACGTATTTTTTTATTGTTGTATTTTTATTTATGCATTTTGTAAGCCGCCCCGAGCTGCTCTGTGAGCAGGAGGGGGCAGGGTAGAAAAATCGTTCATTAATTAATTTAATTTAATTAAATCCTCCGTGATTAAAGTCAATGGGAGATGAGCCATTAACTTTAGTGGAAGGAGGATTGATGCACCCTCTATCTTCATAAGGGAGGGAGGGAGGGAGATGGGGTGTAGGGTAAGATCGGGGAGGGGAATGGGGGGTGGTTTGATGCCTCCCTTTTAATTGTATTTTATGATTTTACTGTTTTAATGTGTGTTAACTATTATAAGCTGCCCTGGGCTGCTTGGAGCAGGAGGGGCGGGTTTTAAATTATTTTATAAATATAAATAAATAAATAGGTTTGTGTGGAGAGAAGGCTTCTTGTAGGCTTCCACCTTTACTCTCCTACCAAGGAGTCCAGCACAATGTGAACTTCAGCTACTGCTCCTTCAGTATCTGTTTTTATAACAAATCACTACAGTTTCCCTTAGAATTTTATTTTATTTTATTTATTTATTTTATTAAAAATTTTATACCACCCTTCCCTCAAAAGGCTCAGGGCGGCTTACAAATTAAAAATATAAACATCACTTATATAAGCATATAAAAACCATAATGAAATGCAAACAATCCCCCCCCCCCCAGAAAACCCACCAGCCCACCCAGAACCCCTCACAAAACCCACCCAGTTTCACCTCCCCATTCCCCACATCCAGCTCCCCCTCACACCCCTACCCCAAACCTGCCCAGCAACCCCCATCCCCTATCCCCACCCACCAAATGCCTTTTCAAACAAAAAGGTCATGCTGCTTCAAGAAAATGCTCGGGCTCAAAATAACCTCCTGGGGAAGGGAGTTCCACAGCATCGGAGCAGCAACTGAGAATGCCTCCCTGCAAACCCTTCTCCTATGAACAAGATTAACAAATGGTACCCACAGGGTGGTGCTCCTGTCTGATTGCAGGCGTCGCAGTGGTGCATGGAAGGACAGACGGTCTTTCAGATAAGCGGAGCCCAAACTATTTAGGGCTTTAAAGATCAAAACTAGCACATTGAATTGTGCCTGGAAAGCTATAGGGAGCCAGTGCAGACTTTGGAGCACCGTTGTGATGTGCTCCTAGTGCCTTGCCCCCAAAAGGAGGCGAATTGCGCATTTTGCACCAGCTGGAGCTTCCGGACAGTCATCAAGGGCAGCCCCATGTAGAGCGCATTGCAGTTATCTAGCCTTGAGGTGATGAAAGCATGGATGACGGTGAACAGATCCAAATCAGAAAGAAAAGGTCGCAACTTCCTTACCAGATAGGGTTGGTGAAAAGCTCTCCTGGCCATCGCTGCAACTGACAATCCCGGCGTAGCAAGGGGTCCAGAAGCACTCTGAGGCTGCGAACCTGATTGACCAGAGGGGGCTGACTCCATCAATAACAGGAGTCCCAATCCCCTCCAGGTCACAAGGCTGGCCAGCCATCATCACCTCAGTCTTGTCTGAATTCAGCTTCAGTCAGCTCATCCTCAGCCAGTCCCTGACAGTAGCGAGGCATCAGGTAAGCACCAAGACTGCAGGGCCTGGGTCAAATGAAAAAGAGATGTAGAACAGGGTGTCATCAGCATACTGATAGCACTTGACCCCAAACCTCCAAAGACCTCTCAGTGGCCTCATATACATCTTGAACAAGAGGGGAGACAGAATAAAATCCTGCAGGACCCCACAAGGAGGTCTTGAGAGGACAATGAGTTATCCCATCACCACTCTCTGGGACCTCCCTGACACAAAGGAGTGGAACCACTCAGCAGCAGTCTTGCATACCCTGCCAGATCCCACAGTCGTGTCAGCAACACCTCATGATCAACTGTATCAAAGTCCGCCGAAAGATCTAACAAAATCAACAGGGTGGAATTCTCCCTGTCAATCTCCAGGCACAGCTCATCAACCAAGGTACAGTCTCCATGCCATGCCCATAATGAAAGCATGACTGAAATGGGTCCAGGAATCCAATGGTATCGAGATGAGCCTGGAGCTGTCGGGCAAACACCCATTCAATAACCTTCCCTAAAAAGGGAAGATTAGAGACAGGCTGATAGCTGGTCAGGGAGTCGGTGTCCAAAGATGGCTTCTTAAGCAGGGGCTGGACAATGACAGTTTTAAGAGCATCCAACACCCTACCCTCCCAAAGGGAGGCACTGATCACTCCAGCCAACAACAGCCCCAACATCTCCTAGCTGGATTTCACCAGCCAGGATGGGTAAGGATCTAATTCACAACTAGTTGCCCTCGCTGCCCCAAGCACCCGATTGAAACAGATCCAAATAAACAGGACAAGACCGAGATTCCATAACCCAAACTCTGATTCTGCAGGTAAAACGGCAGCACCCAAGTCATAGTGAATATGAGCAATTTTATCTGCAAAGTAGTTAATACAAATGTCACAGCAGGCATTAGATGACTCCATTTCCGGGCGGAGGCAGACCGTGTTAACCAGGCCCCATACCACCTGGAACAGCTCCGCCAGACAAGACTTTGCAGTTGCTATGATAGCAGAGAAGAAAGCTTTCTTTGCCGTCATCACAGCCATAGCATAGCCTTTTAAAAACAATCTGTGCTGCAATCGGTCAGCTTCAGCGTGAGTCGAGCACCACCTGTGCTCTAACCGCCTACCCTTTGCTTCAGCTGCCTCAGCTCCTCTGTAAACCAGGGGGACCTGTGCTGCCGCAGTGGTGGGAGTGGATGCCTGGGTTCAACCGTGTCGATGGCCATGGTCAAGATGTCATTTCACAAGGCAAGCAGGTCATCGATAGAGTAGCTGCTAAGGTCAGTAGGTAAATCCTCCAGAGAATTCTGGAAACAGTTCAGATCCATTAGCCTCTGTGGGCGGAGCAACCTAACCGGTCCACCACCCTGATAAGGGTATAGGAGGATGGATATACAGGGGTAGACAAAGCTTCTTAATCCCAAGAGTCTTATCCATTTACCCAATGATACCAAAAACCCGCATGTGACTCTAGAGCCACAGTTTACCCACATCTTCAATATTCTCTATAAAAAGAAATTTAAGTATTATGGGGAAGAGATTATTTCTGGGCACTGCTACTTCATGGCATTTAAACTTCTCTTTTAGGTAATATTTTTCCCCTTTTCTCCTGAATTCCTGATGGAAACATACATTATCGTTTGTGACAATTGCCAGGTCCGTGACATCGAGGTTACAGGTTTGTTTCTAATTTTTTTGAGATTATGTTTAAAGTTGAAATGAACTGTGGATTAAAGCATGAGAAGTGCCATCTACCAGGGCAGACCAATGGGTTCATCAGGTACACAACAGGCCATAATGGAGTGACCTATTGCCTGCTCTTCATTCCCAATTCCTGGCAGTCAGAGGACAGGGCTGTCCTTACCACAGGACAACCTGAGGTGACTGCCCTGGGGCCCCTGCAGTGGCCCCTGTTTTCAGCAGGGCAGAGTGTAGAGTCCCTGCCATGACTACCTTTAGGGCCCCTTGGAGGGTGCTTCCAAGGGGGTGGGGGCCACCAGGGGCCCCACATTTTATCTTCACCCTGTCAGAGCCAGTCCATTCCCCACTACAGAAGTGCAGAGAGGAACAAGGAAGCCCTTGGACCAACCCTCCGCCCCCCCCCCCCCCCAAACACACATAATAGCTTATGGGGAGGAGCTGCTGTTGGCAATCCCGGTCACGTAGCTGTTGTCATGTCTAAAACCATGCCCTTTCACACACACTCACAATGCCGCTCTTTCCTCCTCCCTCTCACACACATGCACTTATGCTACCTCTCCTCCCTCCTACATATGCATAGCCGCCCCGAGCTGTATTCAGGAGGGGCGGGGTATACATTTAATAAATAAATATAAATAAATACTTAAACTGTTTTTACCCCCCCACACACACACACACACACACTGCGTCTCTCCCCTTCTTCCTCCCTCTCACACACACATACAATCAAACTGCCTCTCTCCCTCACTGTCTTGCATGTACCTTCACTCACACAGACTCTCCCCACGCTCTCTTTCTTGCACATAATACAGACATTGGGTATTTTCAGACGTGACGGGGCCGGTATTGGCCCCATCCCGGAATCACCCATTGATCCCCCGCCGGGATCAAAACAACCGTCAAACAGACGTGCCGGCTGATCCTGGCGGGGAAACGGGGGAGGGGACGGGGCCACGCCGCTCAACATGCGGCCGCACAGCCCCGTCCCCCCACGCTCCCTCGGCCGCCCACCTTCCGGGAGATGGGCAGGTGCCGTGGCCAATGTAGCCGCAGCGCCCGCCAGCCCCCCTGGGGCATTGACCACGGCCTGGAATCTCGCAGCTGATTCCGCACCGTGGTCAGGGGACAGACGAGATGATCCCCTTGATCACCTGGGGGAATCATATTCAACATGCAAACGGAGATGGTCCGGGCAGGACCTCTGTTTGCATGTTCAATGTGATTCTCCCCTGTGATTCACGGGGGTGAACATCTGGCGGGGAGCTTCCGTTCCCCTCAACAGACGTTACTTGACCACGATCACCATGTGGGAATTCCCCGTGGTTGAGCGTGATCTCGTAACGTCTGAAAATACCCATTCACACTGCCATTCTTTCACTCATGTTCACACACTACTTCTTTCCACCTCTTTTGCACCCACGCACATTCTCACTCTGTCTCTCTCTCCTTTCCTCATATTTTCTGAGACTGTAGATAATCACACGTCCTTCTCCCCATCCCATTCATGAAACCTGGGAGAATCAAGGCATTGCCTTCCACTTCCATCCTGGAAAGCATTGGGAAAAGACAAGATAACGTCTGTGAAGCAGTCGCTTCCTTCCCCCCCCCCCCCCAGTGCTGATGCTGCCAGAGGCGATGGCGATGGCCGCAGCAGCTGAATGTGAAACTGCTGCTGATGCTCAAATTCTTTGCAAACTCCTCTCCTGGTGTTCCAATCCCTGTACTAGCAGCTCTGGGTGTCTATGGGTGTTTTCACACATGACGGACTGCCTCCACCACCAGAGACTTCTCCGGGCGGTGGAGGCAGCCCTCACCCCAGTCGGGATCCGCTGTGTTGCCAAAGAAACGTGACGGCGGGCCGGGGAGGGGGCAGGGCGACATGCAGATGTGTGTCTGCATGTCCCTGCCCCTGTGCTGTGTGCAGTGCCCTGGCTGACGGGCAGCCATGGCAGCCAATGACAGCAGCCATGAGGTCCCCATGGCACTCCCATGGCACCCAGCCCTTTCTGCTACTCTGGGCCGGGGAGAGTAAAGCAGGCTATCAGCCTGCTTTACTCCAGGTCCACCGGCTGGCTCCGAACCATGGTACAGAGAAGGGCAGCAAAAATTATCAAGGGAATGGAAGGGCTCCTGTATGAGGAGAGGCTTGGTAGGTTGGGGCTCTTCAGTTTGGAGAAGAGACGACTGAGAGGAGATATGATAGAGGTCTATAAAATCATGAGTGGTGTGGAACTAATAAACAAGGAGCAGTTATTTACCCTCTCAGCTAGTACTAGAACTAGGGGACACTGCATGAAACTCATGGGTGGCAAATTTAAAACAAATAAAAGAAAAAACAAATTTCACTCAGCATATAATTGGGTTGTGGAATCTACTTCCAGAGGCTGTGGTAAGGGCCAGTGCTATAGCTGAGTTTAAAAGAGGTTTGGACAAGTTTCTGGAAGATAGGTCCATTAGCAGCTATTAGCCAGGCAGGATCAGGGAACATGACGGGAGCTGGGGGAAAACAACAGGGAATGGATCCCCCATTGTGATCTTTTGGGTGCTTCTCCCAAGCCACCGTGATTGGCCACTGTTGGAGACAGGATGCTGGGCTAGATGGACCATTGGTCTGACCCAGGATGGCACTTCTTATGTTCTTATGGTGGAGCTTAGCCTGGAGTATCACTTGTGGATTTCCCTGAGTGACAGCCCAGGCTAATCTCCACCACAGTCGGGAGCCAGAGTGTGGTAGCATCTAGCAGCTTGTTTCAAACGTGATGCTGGCACCTGAATTAATCTGTGCTAAAGCGTCACATCTGAAAACACCCATTATCTCCTGCTGTCACTGTGTGGAATCGCTGCAGCCCTCACGGGCTGGCAATTAGAGAGGCTGCCTCAGGCACCAACAATACTTGGGGGTGAGAAACTCTCCTCCTGCTGGTGCTGCTGATTGCTGCCAAATTGGGTCAATGGTCTGTTGCCAGATTTTGGGTGAGAGCCATGAAAATTTCAACAGAAGAGGATATCTTTTCACTCCAGGCCCCAAAATGCCTAGATTTTGCCCTGTCAAGTCATAATTGGAACAAAATTAAATCCTCCGTGATAAACACTGATTCGTTTTTGCTTTCTCTTAGGAGTTGGCCAGCTGATAGCTCTAGACCTTTTGTTTGTCACTGGTGGAGAAAGCAACCCTGCACCTGGGGAGCTTACAGACATAACAGCAGAACACCTCGTCCGCTTTGACTCCCAGAATCCATATGCCTCAACAGGGAAAAGCCTAGTTATAAGAAATTCTACGTATGTATTCTGCAGTAAGAATCTATTCTGGGATCAGGGGTGGGGAACCTCAGGCCTGCGGGCCAAATGCAGCCTGCGGACAGTTTTTATTTGGCCCCTTTCCAGTTCCTAGGTCTGGCCCCTGAGTCCAGTTCCTTCCTTCAAGCCCTGAAAAACTCACAGGGCAAGGGAGCAGAGAGGAAGGCAAGCACACATAGGGAACAGATCAGTGGCACAGAGCCATGAGCTGTACCCTCCTTTTCTTGATTGCATCCCTTAATCACCCACACCCCCAACTTCTATGTGGCCCTCGGAGCTTGTACTAATTTTCAAAGTGGCCCTCAGGAGGGAAAAGTTTCCCCACCCCTGTACTAGCTACTAGTGGCATTTTAATACTTTGAAGTCCTAACTTGCTCTTCATCATCTAAGATTTGTAACCGTATTTTTAGGTTGTGATAACAAGAACTTCCTAGATTGGAGAAATATTCATGCAATTAATCAGACATGTGAATAAATATTACTCATTGTGAGAACACACTCGCAATACTCACATGCCTAGTCTACACGTATCAGACTCGTAGCACAACCATGGAGCACATCTCTGACTGACTCACTTATAGAGAGAGAGTGTTTGCTGTGTTGGTCCCAAAATTAGGTCGTAGAGACAAATTAGTGTAGAGATATCTTTTGTTGGACCAACTTAGGTTGGTAGAGGTTTGCAAGCTTTCAGACCTCACAGGATCCTTTGTCAGGCAAGTCAGAAATCCAAACTGTACACTGAGCAAAGCGAGTCCCGGGGGTTATATGCAGAGGCTGGGGTGCGTTACATCACGATTCACTTATATTACCTAGACAAAAAACCTTCGGTTTAAGAAGCTTGTTAAGGCAGCATTACAAATTATACTCAAACTTTAACATGACAGTAAATTGTATGTTAAAGCAACTTTATTAAATATCAGACCAATCTATACATTTTTCTTTTCTTATTCATAAATTATGACTTAACTGAAATTAAGCTGCATATGTGTGGTATGGTGACTGAACAATACTTATACGTGATGAGCAATGTATACAGTTTAATTTCAGTTAAGTCAATTTGTTCTTATTGATGAATAAGAAAAGAAAAATGTATAGATTGGTCTGATATTTAATAAAGTTGCCTTAAGGTACAATTTACTGTCATGTTAATGTTTGAGTATAATTTGTAATGCCACCTTAACAAGCTTCTTAAACCAAAGGTTTTTTGTCTAGGTAATTTGCCGTTCTTTTGAAACTTAATAGTTTTGTTAATGCAGAAGCTGGCCCCAGACACAAGAACACTGCAGGTGCACACAGGCGCTCACCCATTCCCCACATCGAGCAACCTGTTTTTCCGTAGGTTTCTCTGTGCAGGGGTGATGGGTGGAGGTGCGTGTTACACAGGTGTGCACAAGCGACTGCTTTCATACTGCATGGGTGTGTATTGTGTAAAAGAGGTCACACACTCATTCACACATGTGCTCTCACCTCTCTCACATGCACTCTAACTGTTCACACACACAATCATTCAGACATGGTGTACACATGCTCTCATTTCATACATTTATTCAAATTGATCACACACACACTCATCCATACACACTACACACACATGGTCTCACCTCACACACTCATTCAAATTGATCAGTCACGCACACTAGACCAGGGGCATAGCTGGGGTGCAATGGGCTCCTGACCAAGAAGTCAAGATGGGCCCCCATCTTTGTGTCCCACCGGTGGGCCTAGGGGTGCCATCCGGCTCGGCGGGCCTGGAGGCCGCTGCTATAAAACACACAAGACACCCAAAATGCAGCCAGCCTATTAAGTGCATTATGCCATGAAAAGACCAAGTAGTGTAGAGATATCTTTTATTGGACCAACTTAGGTTAGTGGAAGTTTGCAAGCTTTCAGACCTCACAGGATCCTTCGAGAGACACATTATATATACCAGTTCAGTTGTGCCCCCATAATCAATACATGCTGACCCCACCTCGTAACCAGTTCATTTGCGCCCCTACCCCCATATAATCAATTCACGCTGACCCCCCACCCATAACCATTTAATTTGCACCCTGGGGCAGCGTGAATTGATTATATGGGGGGCACAAATGAACTGGTTATGGGGTGGGGGTTTAACAACAGTATTCCTGTTAGCAATAACTTCATTAAGAAGAGTTAGTGAAATAGCAGCCATAATAATCTCAGAACCATATCTGTAGATTTTCCAAGATAGAATAGATATTGCTTTACATCCTAAATTCCTATCTAAGATAGTATAAGTAAGACAGTTGTGAGAATGTAGCCCTTTTTACACGGGCCTCTCCCACCCATGGGCGCGCAGATTTCTGCATGTTCATGGGTGGGGAAATCCTGTGTGAATGATGCGGCGCGTGCCTGAAGTGAGTGGGAGTGCATGTGCGCGCATGCACGCCTAACATGCATCTCCACTCACCCCCCCCATCTCGTCTCCATGCACGGAGTAAACGGGGGAAACAGCGGTTGCTCCATGGGTGAGGATGAGTGGGGGGTGAGTGAGGATGTGTGTGCAGCTGTGTGCATGCCTCGCCCACGCTCTGGCACACCCACGGATCCACCACCCGGCAGAGCCGTGTAAAAACAGCCTGTGAGGAGCCACTCGAAGAACAGAAGGTTGCTGCCTTGTAAACAAGGTTCTTTGAGATGGCTCCTAATATTCTCACAACACCCCCTCCTTCCAGCCCCACATGGACTTTTCTTATATTCCTAGAAAGGGGTGGAGGGAACTGGCATTCTGAGTAGGAGAGCACTTTTTATACTAGAAGAGCTCGAGACCATCACGTGGTCTATTATTCAAATATGGTGAGCATGCACAACCCAGTTGTGAGAATGTTAGGAGCCATCTCGAAGAACCTTCATTATAAGGCAACAACCTTCTGATCACCCATATTTATTTATTTATTTATTTATTTACATTTTTTAGTCGCTCCTCCATGCCAAGGCACCTCGGGGCGACTTACAAAGACAAAATATCAACAATAAAATTTTTTAAAATAGAAACAACAATATCATTTTAAAATTCTATAAAACACATTTCCCCTCCCCCACTACCCCATCCTCCCATCATCCCCTCCAAAGGCCTGGGCGAACAGCCAGGTCTTACAGGCTCGAAGAAAAGCCAGCAGACCTTGGGCCAGGCAGGCTTCCTTTGGAAGGGAGTTCCAAAGTCGCAGCACGGCCACCGAGAATGCCCTCTCCATTGTGGCACCCCGTTTTACACGGGGGAGCTCCAGGAAAGCGGCCCCGGCAGACTGAAGGGCGTGGAGGGAGAGGCGGTCCCTAAGATATGAGGGGCCCAGACCATGTAGGGCTTTATAGGCTAACACCAACACCTTGAATCTGGCTCGGTACGCTGTAGGCAGCCAGTGCAGAGCGCGGAGCATGGGTGTAATATGCTCCCGTTGACACGTGCCCGTGAGGAGACAGGCTGCTGTATTCTGCACTAGCTGCAGCCTCCGAATTAGCGTCAAGGGAAGCCCCACTTAGATCATGTTTCAGTAGTCTAGACTCGAGGTGATGAAGGTGTGAATGAGGGTGGCCAGGTTGGGCCTGGAAATGTACGGCTTTAGCCACCGCCTCCACCTGTCGATCCAGGTGGAGGTCTGAGTCCAGTAACTCTCCCAGACTCCGAACCTGCTGGGCTACAGGAAGACTGCCTTGCCCTACCCACCACCATTACCTCCGTCTTGTTGGGATTGAGCCTCAGTCTGCTCTGCCACAACCAATCTGCCATGGCCTCCAAACACTGAGAAAGTACTGAGATGGCAGGACCTGGGTTGGTTGAAAAGGAGAGGTACAGCTGTGTATCGGTATATTGGTGACATTGCACCCCAAACCCTCTCACGATCTCCCCCAAGGTCTGCATATACACATTAAACAATAGTGGAAACAGAATTGAACCCTGCAGAACGCCACAGTTTAAGGCCCGGGTGCTAGATGTTTCAGACCCCAACACCACCTGTTGGCTTCTCTCCGAGAGGAATGAACGGAACCACCCAAGGACAGTCCTGTCCAGATCCCCCAGAGCTTGCAGTCGTCTCAACAGCAGCCCATGGTCCACGGTATCAAAAGCGGCCAAGAGATCTAGCAGGATCAAGAATGTTGAACGTCCTGTGTCCATCTCCCAGCGGAGATCGTCCACCAAGGCCACCAACGCTGTCTCTGTACCATAGCCAGGGCGGAACCCAGGCTGAAATGGGTTGAGGAAACCGATGCTGTCCAGATGACCCTGGAGCTGCCGTGCCACCGCCCATTCAATAATCTTCCCTAAAAAGGGGAGATTAGAGACAGGTCGGTAGCTGGCGAGTGCGTCCACATCCATATGGGGAGGCAAAGGCAGATGAGGGATGGGGACCCCCTCCCACCTTAAACCCACCCCCCACCCCTGGACTCCCCTTCATTGTTTGTGATCACAGAACACATGTGTTCCTGAAGGAAAGCTAGAATGGTCGCCAACTGGAAGTTTTTGCTCTACTGGCTGCCATTGAACAGCATAGGCGCTGTTCAATGAGAGTTTGCTACCGCCTTTAACTATAGGGCCATGACCGTGGCCCTATAATGTTCTCATGTTTCAATACAGTATTGATACTGTGTTCTAGGGGTGAGGTAGACCACAAGCGAGATCACAGTGTGAGAAGGGGAAACAGCCTCTCAGAGATCATCTTTGGGAAAGAGAGTGGGACTAGTGCCGCACAGAGAAGAGAGGCTAGGAGAGCTCCTCCAGTGCAGCAGGAAAATCTCCTTCTCCACTCCTTAGACCAGTTGGTGCGCTAGGAGGAAGCAGGAGCGGTCTGTACCTGGAGTACCAGAGCCAGGATCCTTGGCACCTGGATCGCAGAGGTCTGGCTACCCCTGCTGTATACAGTGTCTCTACAGCCACTGGAGATTCATGGTCAGAGTGAAAGAAAGATAGATAAGGTGTAACAAATTTGTGTTCAGAGAAATGCAACAGAATAGACTGAAAACACTTCAGAGTAAGAAAGGACATTTATACACTACAACTAATCATTTCTATAGCACTACTAGGTGTACACAATGCTTTACAGTCACAGATAGGTCCCTGCTCAGTAGGCTTACAATCTAAGATGGACATGGGTGAGGGAAATACAGGGAAAGATAGAGACACACATATTCCTATTTTTACAGAAGGGGAACTGAGTCTGAGATTGTGACTTACCCAAGGCCACTCATTAAGTTCATGACTATGGCAGGATTCGAACCCTGGCTTCCCAGGACCAAGTCCAGCACCTTATCCACTACATCACACTGGCTCTCACTGGTGGAGCAGCTAACAGTTATACAGCAGCTAACAACATAGTGCAATCCAACGTTGACTGCGGCCACTGGATACTGCAACCGCACAAATAATATTTAATGAATAGAAGTTACAGATAACCGAGGCTTCAGGAGGCCAGGTACTGATCTAGTATAAATCTTGAGTGAGCCTACTGAAGTTCTGAAAATGGCTAGGGCAAACTGCAGAAAATGGTGTCTGGATTTGTAAGTGGTGGGCCAGCTTCTCAGCAGGTGTAAATCAGCAGTTCTGCAGTGCTACACCATTCCACATTTATCATGGATCTAGTCTTGTGTTTTCTAGGCATTTGAGTTGCCCAATCACTGTCACTACAGTGGTAGCAGTGGGGTCTGCTTAAGTTGAATTTCCCTGGCCATGTAAAAAATGTTCGATTTTATCAGAAATTCTACTTAAGCAGACCTTAAGGAAGTGGACCTGGAAAAAGAAAAAAATGATGCTCAGATTAAGTGAGCACCAGGTTTTCCCATCTCCAGTACTTTTCTTTTCCCTAAGGAGCAGATAGTCAGAGTAGACAGCAAGACAGGGGTGTGTGTGTGTAATCCTTTCAGTTCTGACTTGTGTGGACTGCAGACAGGGAAACCTGGTGCTTACTCCCTGTGCAGCCCACCTGAGACTTGCAGGGTCAGAACTGACAGAATTTCTCGCTCACATACTCACTCTCTCTCTTCTCATGCACGCGCAGCTCTTCCTGATTGGCAGTGTGAGTCTGCATGTCAAGAGAGCTGGATAGAATTTATGTTCCCTAATGCCCATCTCTAGCCTGCCTGACATGAAGACTTGCCTGACAGGGCATATACTAAACTATTTGAATCACATGGTGCCAAGGAATTATTAATACACTGAAAAGTCCTGGTATTTTTAGCTAGTTGGGTGTACTCAATTCAGATTTTTAAGATGTATGATCAGGGTTCAGAATTCTACTTATACAGATCAGGAAGCAATCCATCCCTATGGAGCTGTGGCTGGAGAATACAAATTAATTCGACTTATCCAGAAATTCAAATTATGCAAGTTCTACTTAAGTGGATTCCCTTGTATGAGTAAAGCTTCATTGTATTAGACACTCATGCACGTATCCGCAGCTCAAAGCTGGTTGTAACGAATTATTATGTAATATTATTATTATTATTATTATTAACAAACATTTATATAGCGCCAGCAGTGTACCTGGCACTTTACAAAGTAATAAAACAGACACGGTCCCTGCCCCTAGGGCTTACAATCTGAGAGACAGGAGCTGGGGGAGAGACTTAGGAAGGGGAACAGAGGGAGAGACAAGGGGTCTAACATTCATGAAGATACGAGGTCTCAAGTGCACGTGCTTGGCTTGGTTACGATGAGAATGACAGCAGGCAGGTCCATGTTGCAAGGATAAGGGTAAACAGATCGTAGGTATAGGAAATAGTGGCTCAGCAGGATAAAGAGTCAGACAGAGCAGAGCGAAAGAGGTGAGTTTTAAGGAGAGATTTGAAGGTATGAAGGGAGGGGGCAAGGCGGTTGTGGACAGGGAGGGAGTTCCAGGCATGGGGGGCAGCAAGTGAGAAGGGACGAAGGCGCTTAGGGGAGCAGGGAAGGCATGGAAGGGTGAGAGAAGGGACAGAGGAGGAGCGAAGTGCACGGGCTGGAGTATGGAGGGCGATAAGTGCAGAGAGGTAGGGGGGAGCAAGGTTGTGAAGAGCTTTATAGGTGAAGACTAGGAGCTTGTGCAGGATTCGTTCAGGAAGGGGAAGCCTGTGAAGTGAAGAGAGGAGGGGCTGCACATGGTAACACCAACACCAACAATGTGTCTGTCACTGAACTGTCATGAATTGAAGACAGGTTCTTGCCCCGAGGGGTTTACAGTCCAGGATGGGCAAGAGAGGGGAGACAAGGGGAAGGGAAACATAAGGAGAGACAGGGAGACACACATTCATTTGTGAAACTGGAATAACTTGCTAGTGAAGGGTTGAACGGAAGTGAGAAGGTTCTATACTCTATCATATCAGACAACTTAAAAATTGCACTTCTTTCATTCTCATTTCCACTTTTAAATTAAAATATCAACATCTTGTCATCCCTGTCGTGTAGGATGAGGTTTTATACAACACAATTAAGTGTATTTTAAAGCTTATTTTAAAAATTACATAAAATACAATTCTGATTAAGCAGCTCAACAAAGTAAACATGCAACTTAACTGAATTCCTTGTAAGTGGCACTGACTGGGCTACGCTACCTAGTAATTAATATTTTGCTTAGACAAAGATGTCACATCTGTTGCTATAGCAAAGGCCCATATTTATTGAATGCAAGTTCCAGCAGTGACAACCCCTACTCCACAATTCTCTGGTAAATTGAAAACTCATGAGTGGTAAAACACTTTACCGATTTGGGCTTTGGGCCAGGTAGTGTAAATAGATGAATTCAGTATTGCCAAGGGTGACTACTCTCTCCAAACGGTGCACTGAAATTAAGAAGGCACTCTTCCATCTTGATTTGGTTTATTTTTATTATCATAACTCTCTATGACTGTGATAACATGACATTGGGTACTTTCAGACATGACATTAACCACCCTTTAACCACCCTTGGTGGTTATTTATGCATGTTGCAGGGCTATATTGGTGCCCTATGCAGCCCTGCAACATGCATTAATAACCACCAAGGGTGGTTAAAGGGTGGTTAGCGTCATGTCTGAAAGTACCCTGTGATAACCTTTCTACGCAACTGCATCAGTCTTTTTGCTAGCGGAGGCCGTAAATTACTTTTCATATTAAGGAAAAGGGCAACTAAAGTTGCAGACTTTGTTGCAGGTTTACCCTGTGGTTTTTACAAAGCTGTATTGATTTTATATTAGAGCTTTATTCTGTTTATTAATCTGTTTCCAGCCATGTGGCGCTTCCTTTCTATTGGCAGATAATGAAGCCTAATCTACAACCATTAATGCCAGATCAAGCTGCAGACCTTGCAAAGATCAAGTACAATCTCGATGCAGAATCTGCTTTCTCTATAACTCCTAGCAGGGGAATTCTGCAGCCCCATGCCGATCATGAATTTATTCTCAGCTATGCTCCGAAGGAGGTACAGGTTTTCTTGTTATCTGCAAACCCCAGCTGTGAATTTTGATGTGAGTTATAAAATCCTTGCTGTGCAGCTTTCAGAATTAAGTTTAATCTGCTGGCTTTATGCTGTGATACTCAAAGTCTAAAGTTATTGGGAAGAAAATATGTATGTTTGGGTTTTTGTTGTTATTGTGGGGTTTTCTGCAAAATATTCATCTTGACTCTACTCTCACATCAATTTTATAACATGGACTTATCATCATAACTTTAATCCCCATGGATGTTCTTGAGATACCCATCATTTACTATTCTGTGAAATAGAATCAGCCCAATATAGCTAAAACAGCTTAAGCCAATCAGGTAAGGCTCCAACTTTTTATCACTAGGATGAGTTTGTTCAGTAACTGGGGGCATAAAAGTGACTACATGGGGGAGGAAATCATTTAATTATCATTCACGCATTCCTTCTTAAGCTAATATAAACTGCATTACTAACATTTCATCTACTAGTGAAAATATAAATGATTTAAATTAGAATATTATGGTAAATTTGTAATATTTGTTAAGGAATGAGGCCTTTGCAAAGCATTACATGATTATGATCTAATTTTAACCTCTTCCCCATTAGAATATAGACAGAATCCTCTTTCAGTTTTGTTGTGCCACCCTAGCAATGCTTAAAAACATTTATGGTTCTTTGGAGCAAACACCAAGCTGTTTCTTTTTAAATGTAATGTACTTAATTATTTATCTTCTCCTGGGATGTGCAGGACGGGAGCTCCTTTCAGCCTGGGAGTAGGAGGCAGACTAAGATAAAGTTGCGACTGGCCGTGAGTAGAGGGGGTCCATTCCTCCCACTTGCCAGTTATTTCTCTGCCTCTGACTGGATAGGAGGTAGGCTAGGGAGCTTTCTCCATTTTGGATTGCTAGCGCGCCCAGTTTTTGATTAATTTTAGTTTTTTAATTTCAGCGAGGGGAGGGAGCCTACTCCTTGGATGTGCAGGACAGGAGCTCTTGCAGCCTGGGATGATCCCCGCATAGACCACTAGGAGGCAGACTACAGTTAAGCTGAGACTGGCTGTGTGTAGAGGGGGTTCATCCCTCCCACTTGCCAGTTGCTTCTCTGCCTCTGAACGGTTAGGAGGTAGGCTGGGGAGCTCTCTCCCTTTTTGGAGTCTGCAGAGCTCTCAGTTTTGGCTACGCTGCCTTCTGGAGAAATTTCAAGTCATAGGCACGTCCGCCAGTTTTTGAGGGCGTCCAGACACCTTTTGCCCCCTATAGTTCACAGGTATCCGTCCTGGGACTTGAATCGGGTGATTGATGCCCTAACCAGGCCCCCTTTTGAGCCGTTGGCACAGGTTTCTCTATATATGTTATCCTTAAAAGTGGCTTTTCTCATAGCTGTCACCTCGGCCAGAAGGATGTCGGAACTAGGGGCCCTTTCGATGGAAAACAACTTCTGTATTTTCCAGAAATAATCTGTCATGCTCAGACTTGATTTGACTTTTATCCCAAAGTACAATTCCATCTTCCATAGATCACAGGAGATTGTGCTCCCTTCCTTCTGCCCGAATCCCATCCATCCGAAGGAAAGGTTATGGCACACCCTAG
>QEPC01000046.1:1568577-1590830 GCA_003113815.1 Sphenodon punctatus | reverse complement strand
GTCAGGGCTAGTAGCATAGCTGTGTTTTAAAAAGGAGTGGATACGTTCTTGGAGAATAGGTCCATTAATGGCTATTAACCAAGTCGATTACAAGATGGGAACTTCTTACTGTCATTAGCAGGGAGTGATTAGCAGGGAATGGATTGGCCATTGTGACTGATGATACTTCTCCCATGCGACTGAACTTGGCCACTGTCGGAGACAGGTTGCTAGGCTTGATGGATCATTGGTCTGACTAAAAGGAGCCACATTCAGATACTTCCCTCTTCTTAACTACTCAGATTATTTCTGTTTTGTAACTTCAGGTAGAAAAACATAAACTATAATGTATCCATAAACCCTTGCTCTGTCCACATTGTCAAAT
The DNA here is from genome assembly GCA_003113815.1 of Sphenodon punctatus. Classification (NCBI taxonomy): domain Eukaryota; kingdom Metazoa; phylum Chordata; class Lepidosauria; order Sphenodontia; family Sphenodontidae; genus Sphenodon; species Sphenodon punctatus. Next base: position 1,590,466 of record QEPC01000046.1, on the reverse strand, counting down.
CGTTACACTTGTACTCCCCAGAAGCATGGGTAGTTTGGCCATGTACTAACAGTAGTCATGGGACATATGTGTATATTTATTTTCAGTCATCTCCCTGTTTGTGTCGAAGTTCAGACCCCCCAAGTGTGTCTGATGTCCAGCCACTTAGTGTTCAGTGAACTGTTCCTTGGAGTTCCAGCGCAAGCAACCATCAAGCTGTTTAACCAGACGCTTTTGCCTGCAAAATACTTATGGGACGAGGTAAGTGATTTTGAGGTGTGATTAAGAACAGTAGTTTTATCTGCAGTTTTATGAGTTAGCCTCTATGTTGTTTGTGTGATATGTCATTAATGTAGAGCAGGGGTGGGGAACCTCAGGCCCGCAGCCAGATCTGGCCCCTTTTCAGTTTATTGATCTGGCCAGTAGATCCATTTCCTACTCCCAAGCACTGAAATACTGAGTTCAAGATAAGAGAGCAGAGATGAGGGCATGCACACAAAGACAGGGGGCAGATCCATGTCCTGAACCCTCCTCTTCTCCCGGGGGATCCTCCTGGGCGTCCAGTCAGGACAGTAGGGTAGATCCCTCCGGGAACCAGTAGCAGGCAGACAATCAATTTTGAGGAGCCTGTCAGTAGGGATCTATCCCTGGCTCCCCAGTTGTTTGTCTGCCTCTGGACGATTAGGAAGCAGGCAAGCTGCACAGAAGAATTTAGCAGCAGATAATTTAGTAAAGGAGGATCGGGCCCCGGTGCCAGGGGGAGAGAAATTCTCCTCCCTGTTCACCTACCCTCCTCTCGAGGGGATTCAGAGCCACTCTCAGGTACCCCCCCTCCCCTCTGGAACGGGGGCACCCTGACGACAGGCTTGGCAGCCCCCTCCCCCTTTGGAATCTGCCTGTAGTCAGCAGCCGCCTGGCCCCTCACAGGGCAGCTCTTCACCGGGCCGACATAGGGGAAGCCTACAGGCGCAGGTCCCCCCGTTCTGCCACTGCCTGTGGACCATCCCAGCGCGCAGCAGAGTAGCCCCGCCCACTCCCTCCAGCGGCATAGAGGGATACTGGGTGAAGGGCTGAGCTACAAGCGGACTCACAGCCGCAACCAACCAGGACCGGAACACTCCCCAGCTACGGCCCGGAGTGCGGTCTTAGCTCTCCGGCGGTGAGCCAGTTTGATCCGTGGGCAGCCCGCGACAGCAGCGAGGCCGCCTTCCCAGGCCCTACCGCCGAAGTAGAGGCTCCTGCACAGCACGGCGGAGCCTGGTAGGTGCACCCCTCCCCCGCCGCAGCCTTACAGCGCGCTGGAGAGGATCGAGGCGGGTGTTTTTCAGCGCCCCTCCCCTGCTCAGCTTCACGCTGGTGGGAAAGGAGGAAACATGGCCACCAGGAAGAAGGCTGCAGCAGCAGTCTCGGGAGTGCCAGCGGAACAGCCGGTCACAGTGAGTTCCCCCCAAACTCCCTCCCCGGGGCAGGATCCACATATGGAGGTGCTCAGAGAGATACTCTCTGAGCTTAAAAGAAAGAGGTCTCTGCCCAGGTCTAGGGATCCCAGATCCTACAAGGGCAGGTTCAGAGGGGCGGGAAAGGGCAAACCGCCCCTAGCTAAAAAGCCCCGCAGACCCTCCCGTCCCCTTGACTTCCCGGCCTCCTCAAAAGAAGAACAGGAAGTGGTTCGCTCCAGCCAAGCCTCAGAGGAAGAGAGCATCCCCTTTCCCGCCCCGCAGACCCTCCCGTCCCCTTGACTTCCCGGCCTCCTCAAAAGAAGAACAGGAGGTGGTTCACTCCAGCCAAGCCTCAGAGGAAGAGAGCATCCCCAAGAAAAGGAGGAAGACCAGACAAGAAGGTAGCTCTTCCCCTGCAGAAACCGGGGAAGAAGGGGAGGTCTCAGAAGGGGAAATTGAGAGTGAGGTGGACACCCAGGAACGGGGTGAGACAGGAGAGGCTGAGCTGGACCCCTCCCTAGACCCTGGCAGGCAATTCCCTAACAAATACAGGGATAAAATTTATGTTCTGGTAACTAAGGCTCTCCATTTAAAACAGAAGAAGGAGAAGGAAGACTCATCTTCCTCGGAGGAAGAAGAGGAAGAGGAGGAAAGGGGGTACCTGCCCCAGGCACGGGGCCGTGACACCGGGCTTATTTTAGACAAAGCCTATGAGAAAATCATCAAAAAAGAATGGCAGAACCCGAACAGGGCCTCCAAGATGACCAGATTGCAGCTGTCCCTATACTCTTTCAGTAGGAAAAAGAATTCTCTCTTGTCAACCCCAAAGGTGGATGCGGCAGCTGCATCCCTGGCCAGAAACTCCGTTTTCCCCACGGAGGGGGAATGTTTCCCCAGAGACCCAACAGACAAGGGGATAGACTGTAACCTCAGGAGAAACTTCGAGGAGGTCTCATTGATTATAAAAATGGCCACCGTGTCGTCATACTTCTCAAGGGCCTTAATGGTCTGGATTAAGAGAGCATCGGATCCTGGGGTCTCCGAGAAGATGACCAGGGTACTGTCCACGAGGATACAGCTGGCCTATTCCTTCATGGAGGATTCTTCAACCGATATTCTTCACTGGGCCTCAAAAACTGCTGCCTCCAATGTTGCAGCCAGGTGCCACTTATGGCTGAGATCTTGGAAAGGTGACAACACAGCAAAAAACGCCCTGGTCGGGGGCCCGTTCCAGGGTCATAAATTATTTGGCTTGTGCCTGGATAAGGTGCTGACCAACGCGGCAGACAAGACCAAGAAACAGACCCTGCAAAGCGTGGGGATCCAAAAAAGGTCCTTTCGTTCCTCCAATGCGACTTACGTTGGAAATGCAAGGACTGTGAGATCATTGCATCCATTTGCCCAATGCAGAGTTTACTGAGGAGTGTGAGTAGCTAATCATCAATAAGCAGGCAGGAAGCATACTTAAGCTTAAGTAGCTTTATTAGGAAATACATGTAGGATAGGAAAGACCTACATCTATGCTAAGTCCTAAGACTAGGTGTGTTCAAGAGGGAGGAAGGAAGCTCTCTGAGACACAAAGAGATGAGAAATCTCCTGGGGGAGGAGATTGACCAATCAGGTCCTGACAGGAGTAGGACAGATAGGATGGGGGAAGGGTTCCCTGATCTGTCTGTCTACTCCTGGTGTTTCTAGCAAACAAACAGGATGAGGTGCTTAGGGGGGATGCAACCAAAGGAATGTATTTCCAACACCCCTTCTCATCGTCCCGTGCACCGAATCATTTATGTGCACTGCTGACAATTCCCAATGCTTCTCGTAGCCTCTGGAAATTGTCTCTGGGTAGCGGTTTGGTCAGCACATCCGCTATCATTTCCTCTGTAGGACAATAAATCAGTTCAACAAGTCCTTTTTCTTGCGCTTCTCTCACATAGTGACGCTTGGTGTTGATGTGCTTCGACCTTGGCTTTATCTTTTCCATTTTCGTAAGCTGAATGCAGCTTTGATTGTCCTCATACATCTCAGTTGGCTTTGGTTCGTCTATTCCAAAGTCCTTTAGTAGTCTGTGTAGCCATACTACCTCTTGACATGCTTGAGTGGCTGAAATAAATTCTGCTTCTGTGGATGAAAGGGCAATTAATGACTGCTTCTGGCTAGTCCAACTGATTGCTCCGCCTCCATACAGAAATACATTTCCACTCACAGATTTGCAGTCAGTCTTGTCTCCGGCCCAGTCCGCATCCATATATCCCATCAATCTGGGGTTCTCGCTTGCTGGTAGTTTTAAGTTTAAATGCATTGTGCCCTTCAGGTACCGTGCTATTCTCTTGACTGCTATCCAGTCCCTTTGGGTTGGTGCACTTACTTTTCTGCTTAGTATTCCTACAGCAGCGGCAATGTCTGGCCTTGTGACGGTGGCTACATACAACATTTTGCCAATTGCAGTTCTGTACTGGTTGTCCTGTGGTAGGGGCTCGTCGTTGCCTTCCTGGCTTAGGAAATTTGTTTCCATAGGTGTCCCCACTTCATTAGCCTCTGTCATGCCTAGGCATTCTAAAATGTCCTTTATCTTTTGTTTTTGATTGAGAAGGAAACTTCCATCTTTTTCTCGTTCTATTTGTATTCCAAGATAGTAAGTGATACCTCCCAAGTCTTTCACCTCTATTTCTTTGTTCAGATTCCTGACGATTTCATCACAATCTCGTTTGTTTTCATGGCATACAATCAGATCATCCACATAAGTTAGAATGTATGTCCTCCTTTTATTTCTGAACCTTGAGTATAGGCAGGGGTCAGCTTCTCCCTGTATGAACCCCTCCTTAAGGAGCAATTGATTCAATTTTTCGTTCCAGGCTTTCGCTGCTTGCTTTAAACCATAGATACTCTTTTGAAGTTTGCACACAAGTTCCTCCTTCCCAGGTTCTTTAAATCCCGGCGGCTGCTGCATGTAGATATCCTCTTTGATATCACCATGTAGGAATGCAGTCTTCACGTCTAAGTGCTGCACTTCCATTTTTCTTGCAGCTGCTATGCTGAGGAGTGTTCTTATTGTGGTGTGCCTTACTACTGGAGCAAAGGTTTCGTCGTAGTCTTCGCCGTATTTTTGGGAATATCCCTTGGCCACTAATCTCGCTTTGTGGCGCGTGATTTCCCCTTCTGCATTATGCTTGGTCTTGAAGACCCATTTGCATCCAATGGCCTTTTTGTTTTCAGGTAGCTTTGTGAGTGTCCATGTTTTATTTTCATTAAGAGACTCAATTTCTTCCTTGGCAGCATCTCTCCATTTGCGCGCCTCACTGGTTTGCATTTTTTGAATGTCTTGCCATGTTGAGGGCTCCTGTAGTTCCTCCACTTTTGCCACGTAGGAGAATCTCGCTGCTGGCACTCCTTTGTTGTGTCTTTCAGAACGTCTCACTTCTGGTTCTGCTTCTGCTTCAGTTTCAGTATCAGCATCAGTGTTATCTTCTGGTTCCAGTTCTGGTTCTGCTTCAGTTTCAGCATCAGCATCAGTGTTGGTGTCAGTGCCCCCTTCTGGTTCAGGTTGATTGAACATGGTCAAATCAAATGAAACTTCAGCTTCCTCTTTTATCTGCAGTTCTGCAGTCTTTTTCTGTCTTGATGAACTTGGCCTCATTAGGTCTGGCATTTGATCAGTGCTTCCCTTTTCATTTTCATCAAAATAGACCACACTGCTTATCTTCACATTTCCAGTGTCAGTGTCCATTACTCTGTATCCCTTGCATCCTTGTGCATAGCCAACAAGTATCCCTTCTTCACATCTGGTGTTAAGTTTGGTCCTTTTGGCCTTTGGGATATAAGCATAGGCTTTAGAGCCAAACACTCTAATGTGCCCCACACTGGGCTTGTTCCCATGCCATAGTTCATAAGGTGTTGCTTTTGCACCTTTGGTTGGGAGCCTGTTCTGCAGGTATGTGGCAGTCATTACTGCTTCCCCCCAGTATTTGTTTGGCAGATTCGCATCCAAAAGCATACATCTCGCCATCTCTATGAGAGAGCGATTTTTTCTTTCTGCTACTCCATTTTGTTCTGGTGTATGCGGGATGGTTGTCTGGTGTTCAATTCCTTTTTGCTTCAAAAATTCTTTCATCTGTTTTGAAACATATTCACCTCCATTATCTGACCTTAGGATCTGAGGTGATCTTCCAAACTTATTGCTGGCTCTTGCAACATATTCCTTAAATTTCTCCAGCACCTGACTTTTCTCTTTAATCAAGTAAGTGAACGTGAACTTGGAAAAATCATCTATGAAAGTCAATGCATACTGGTTTCCTGCAATTGTTTTTGTCTTCATAGGACCACAGATATCACTATGAATGAGCTGTAGGGGGTGCTGTGTGGCTTCCTCCTTGCTCTGATGAAAGGAGGGCCTAGTTCCCTTTCCTTTTACACAGCAAACACATCTCTCATCTTTAGTTGCACATGAGTTCATTTTAAAATGTTTAACTAGGTCTGGAAGTGCATGCAACACATCTGCATTTCTATGGCCCATCCTTCTGTGCCATTTGCTTTCACAGTTCTTATGTCTGCAATCTTTTGCAGCATTTGCATACTGATCCTGTTGCAAGCAATCTACCTTGAATAGGCCATTTGAATCCAGCATTCCTCGCATAAAAAGCTCCTTTTCCTTTGAAATTCTGCAATATTTCCCTTCAAAATGCACTGCAAAACCTTTCTGTACAGCATACTTGACACTTATAAAATTATGATCCAATTCTGGGACATATAGAGCTTCTTCAATGGTAACTTTCATTTCCTCACCGTTTCCCAGATGACATATGAGTTTAGCCCTGCCTCTTCCTTGACAATAAACTTTCTCTCCATTAGCCAATCTTATAGGAGTTCTATAAGTCCTATCCAGATCAATAAATCTGTCTTTGTCCTTTATAAGATTTTTAGTTGCTCCAGAATCAACAAAGAAATCATGTGAAGCAGTCTCACATTCTATTCCTTCCACATTTTTAAGTTGAGATGCTTTTTCCTCAACCAGGCTGAAAGCCCTATCATGGCTCCCTTTGTTCTTTGCAGAGAAGCTGGGAACTTCTTGCTTGGTGCATTGATATGCGAGATGCATGGTTTCCCCGCAATTGAAGCAACACTTAACTCTTGCAGATCCTTTTGAATTTGCAAAAGGCTTCTTGTTCTCAGCTGCCTTGCAGGCAAGCTGTGAGGAAAAGTTTGGCTGTTCATTAGTTTGAGCCATATTAAATTCCTCAAGTTTCTGAATAACAACATCCAAAGATAGGTTATCCTGCATTTCTATTATCTGACAGACTGTTTGAAAAGTTGTTGGTGGTAAAGAGTTCAGCAGAAATGCCACTATCAATTCATCTGGTAAATTCAGCTTTTGATTTTCCAGTCTCCTGACTAGTTCAAGCAGGCCATTAACATGAGCTGAAAAATCTTCACTCTCATCCATTCTCATATTACAAAGTCTTTTAAGCATTTGTATCTTTGATATATTTGACTTCCCTTGATACAGTCTCTGTAAAATTTCCCACATATCTTTTGCAGTTAACTTGTCATGTATGTACACATGTAAACGCTGACTCACCGACATTGAGATGATTGCCATAGCTTTGTCATTTTTCTCATCCCAGAGTTCTTGTGCTGCCCCTGCATCTGTAGGTCTGTTGGACTCCAGCATTTTCCTTAGGCCTTGTCCTCCCAGTGCCATCCTTGCATTATGACTCCAAGCTTCATAGTTTGTTGCTCCAGTGAGCCTCTCTGGAATGGAGACCTTCAGCATAGAATCCATGGTCACAGAGACTAAAATCTTTCTTTTCTTTTCTGCCTTTAAGATTAATGCTAGCACTCAATTTTACTCACTCTGCGCTGCCTTTTGGGTGTCTGGGCCCATAACCCTGTTGGAAATGCAAGGACTGTGAGATCATTGCATCCATTTGCCCAATGCAGAGTTTACAGAGGAGTGTGAGTAGCTAATCATCAATAAGCAGGCAGGAAGCATACTTAAGCTTAAGTAGCTTTATTAGGAAATACATGTAGGATAGGAAAGGCCTACATCTATGCTAAGTCCTAAGACTAGGTGTGTTCAAGAGGGAGGAAGGAAGCTCTCTGAGACACAAAGAGATGAGAAATCTCCTGGGGGAGGAGATTGACCAATCAGGTCCTGACAGGAGTAGGACAGATAGGATGGGGGAAGGGTTCCCTGATCTGTCTGTCTACTCCTGGTGTTTCTAGAAAACAAACAGGATGATGGGCTTAGGGGGGATGCAACCAAAGGAATGTATTTCCAACAACTTATACCCCAGCTGGGGGGACCTGTCAACCCTTCTTCCATAAACCGAGATGGCAGAGACAGAAGGGCAATGACAACAGAAACAGGCAGCGTCAAGGAGCAAGCTGCCCAAAGCAGGACGCCTGACTACAGATCGCCCTGCCCCCACGAACAGCTCAACCTAGGGGGAAGACTACAGCAGTTCATGGCACGATGGGCAATCTCCACCAGAGACTCCTGGGTTCTTCAAACCATCCAACGGGGGTACGTAATAGAGTTCCAGCACTCCCCCTCGCAGTACTTCTGCACATCTCCAGTACCCAACAACAAGGTCAAACAAGAAGCCATACATACAGAGATCAGCAGACTCCATTCCATCGGAGCAATAGAAGAGGTCCCTACATGCAAACAGGGGTGGGGCCTGTATTCCATTCTATTTTTGGTCCCAAAAGCTGGACGAATTGAGAGCAATCCTGGACCTGAAAAGGTTAAACTGAGTCCTCAAGATTCAGAAATTCAGGATGGAGACCCTGCAGTCGATCCTAACAGCAATAGTGCAGGAGGAATGGCTAACAGCACTCGATTTGAAGGAGGCCTATCTTCATGTGCCAATCCATCTGTCCCACCATCAATGGCTCCGATTTAGCTACACCGGGCAGCACTGGCAGTACAGGGCTCTACCGTTCTGCCTGGCGACCTCACCGAGAACTTTCACAAAGGTTCTGATCACCCTGGTGGCGAACCTGAGGACGGAAGGGATAAAAATCCATCCTTACTTGGACGACATACTCGTCAGATCTCCATCCTACAAGCAGGCACGCAGGGCCGTGAACCGGGTCATAGAATATCTGCAGGACCACAGCTTCATAGTCAATCGCAAAAAGAGTCATCTTATTCCCTCTCAAACCCTGGAACATCTAGGGGTGGCCCTGGATACCAAACAGGAAAAGCTCTTCCTCTCTGAGCAGAGACGGCTCAAGCTTCTAGACCTCATCCACCAGATCACAGGAGCACGCAAATCCAGGCTGAAGTCTCTTGCAAGTCTGCTAGGGGCAATGATGTCCTGCTTAGGGATTGTTCAGTGGGCCAGGTTCCACTCAAGACCCCTGCAGCGATTCCTAAGACCGTGGCAGGATGCCCTGACTCAGGAATTGAATCCTTGTATTACAGTGACCCCGGCTCTAAAGACGTCCCTGGTATGGTGGTCTCAACCAGACAGGTTCTCCCCTGGAATGCCCCTCTCCGATCCAGGGAGAACGACCCTAACAACAGACGCAAGTCTCCAAGGCTGGGGAGCACACACACAGGGTCACTCGGCTCAGGACAAGTGGTTGCCTTGGGAGAAGTCTCATCATATCAACTGGCTAGAGTTGAGGGCGATTTACCTAGCTCTAAGGCGGTTGGCTCCGTTCATGAGAGGGAAGGACATGTTAATATACACAGAAAATACGGTAGCGAAAACCTACGTAAATCATCAAGGAGGCTCGAGATCTGAGGTGCTCTGATAACCATTTTCATCAGGTGGGCGGAGGACAACCTGAAGTCTCTCAGGACGATCCACATCAAAGGCCAAGCCAACATCCAGGCCGATTGGCTCAGCAGGGTACAACTGGACGAGGGGGAATGGTCCCTTCATCTGTCAACCTACAAGACCATAACCCAGCAGTTCGACTCGCCATCGATCGACCTGTTCGCCTCTCCAGAAAATGCAAAGACGGAGAGCTTCATCTCGCGACATCCAAACAGCAAAGCAATAGCCTTCGACGCGTTGAACTGCAAATGGCCTAAAGGGCTCCTCTATGTGTTTCCCCCAGTTCCTCTCATTCAACGGACAATCGTTAAGATCAGGAAGGAACGGGCGACCGTAATCCTGGTGGCCCCTTACTGGCCACGGAGACCATGGTTCGCAGATTTACAGGACCTCAGTCCAGAACCACGGCTCAGACTGACAATGAAAACAGACCTCCTATCCCAGGTACCGATCTTACACGAGAATCCAGGGGCTCTCAAGTTGACAGCTTGGAAATTGAAAGGAGGGCATTGGAAAGACTAGGATATTCCAGAAAGGTCTTAGAAACGTTGCTCCAGTCAAGAAAACCTGTAACGAGACGTATCTACCAGAGTACCTGGGCCACCTTCGTAAGGTGGTGCGAGACTAGGTCTCTTAGACCAGAGAGGGCCTCCATCAGGATAGTCCTAGAGTTCCTACAGGGAGGGCTGGATAGGGGACTGAAACCTAACACTTTGCAGAGGCAGTTAGCAGCCCTCAATAGCGTTTTGGGCACCCTAAAGAGCCGTAGGATTTCAGGTCATCCCCACGTAAGACGTTTTCTTAGGGCGGCTAGACTCCTATCTCCCCCGGTGGTTCACAGATTCCCTTCCTGGAATCTGAACCTTCTCCTCAAGAGCTCTTACTAAGGTCCCGTTCGAGCCCCTCTCTGAGGTTTCTTGGTACTATCTCTCACTAAAGTTAACCTTTTTAGTGGGCATCACTTCGGCTAGAAGAGTGTCAGAACTTGGTGCGCTCTCCATGGAGCCTGCTCTCTGTTCCTTTAAGGAGTCTTCAGTGACTCTGAGACTGGATCCAGTCTTCAGCCGAAAGGTGGATACTCGATTTCATAGGGAACAAGAGATCATCCTACCTTCCTTTTGCCCGAACCCTTCTCACCCTCTGGAGCGTCAGTGGCATACCCTAGACGTGAGAAGGGCGCTAAAGATTTACCTTCACAGAACTAGGTTCTTTAGACGAACTTCAGTCCTGTTCGTCTCTTATAGTCCTCAAAGAAAGGGTCTAAAAGCTTCTAAAGCCTTGATAGCAAGGTGGATCTCTGAAGCCTATAAAGCGGAAGGGAAGTTTCCACCAGCGGGGATTTTTGCACATTCCCTAAGGTGTGCTGCCATGTCACAGGCTTTTAGAATTGCAGCTTCTTATGGAGAAATATGCAGAGCTGCAAGCTTGGTCCTTGGTTCACTCGTTCACCAAGCACTATAAAATCCCATTGCAGGACTCAGCAGATGCAGCCTTCGGGAGGCAGGTTCTGCAGGCGGTTCTCTAAGGCGTATTACAGTACGTCTTGGGACCACAGACACCTACCGTGACCTCCCTCTTTAGTTATCCCTCCCTCTGAATGGGTCCAGCGCACTGCTTTGGTATGTCCCTACTGTCCTGACTGGACGGCCAGGAGGATCCCGCGGGAGAAAGGAAAATTGGGCACTTACCTTCTGAATTTTCCTTCTGCGGGGGATCTTCCTGGCCGGCCAGTCCCCAGCCAGAGTGAGGTCAACTCTGCGGTGTTATCAGGAGAGGGAGAGATTGTTCCCGGACGTAACTGTTTACGGTTCTGGGTCATTGAGTTTAATCAGCAAGGACAGGGGTTTGTAGTCCTTATAGTTAGTTAAGTTTTTAAGTATAGAGAATGCTGGAAGTTAAGTTTAGGAGTACAGCTTTACACTCTGGGGAGCCAGGGATAGATCCCTACTGATAGGCTTCTCAAAATTGATTGTCTGCCTCCTACTGGTTCCCGGAGGGATCTACCCTACTGTCCTGACTGGCCGGCCAAGAGGATCCCCCGCAGAAGGAAAATTCAGAAGTAAGTGCCCAATTTTCCTTTCCTGAGCACACCCCTTAAGCACCCTTCCCCCAGGACCATCCCCCTCCAAAGCATAGGCCTTTACCACTGGAACTAGAGAGATAACTTCATTTGTTGGTAGACTCTTTTTAATAGATAAGTCACTATGGTGACAGGACGCATTGAAGTAGTATGTTACACAAGGTATTGTGTCTTCACACAAGAATTCCATTTCCTTCATTGGTATGAACCTACCTGGTAATTCACAAATATTCTGTGATTTTATTTGCAACTAACCCGAAAGTTGTTTACGCTGGATCATTATCTCATTTGGACTTGCAAGCAGAGATAGGTGTAGAAGTAATGTGTATAACCTTGTTAGTTTTGGGGGGGAGGGAAATGTACAAAATAAACTATGGAATGTCACTAGTGGAGTTATTGTTTTATGGATTGTGAGCTGTCCTGAGCCTCTGCAGAAGGGCAGCATATAATTTAAATAAATAAATAAATAAATAAAATAAAATTAAATAAGCAACATGCTTGCATCTTGATCCAAAGTCTAGTGGCATCAATGGAAGGATTCCTGTCAAGGAATGTCGGTAGTGGAGTTGTGGGGTGCATAAAATATGCATGCGCTGGGAGGTATTTTGTCAGTTACTTAATCTTCCCAGTCCTCTTCATCGAGAACATGAATTTTGCACTGAGCAGATTCCATCAGTTACATCAGTTGATTGAGTGCTCCTCCTCTTTGTCTGACAGCTTATTGGCGGTCTGTCTGCTTTCTGCTCAGTCACTGTCTCCCCCAAAAGTGGTTCCTTGGGTCCTAATGAAGAAAAAGAATTTTGTGTCCAGTTGACAGCAAATATTACAGTAAGTTTTTGTTTTTCAAATGATCTAATTTCCGCATTACAGAGAACACTGAGATTCATATTTCACCTCTTTATGACCAAAATAATTTACAAAATACAATACAGAAATTGCCAAAACTCGTTAATAGTGTCTCTCTTTCTTTTCCACTGTCTAATATTAGCAGAAAACAGAGACCCACGTCCCTGGCATAAAACCTCTAATAACATTTGCAGATTTTTTATTTAGGACCCACTACCAAGCAAGTCTGACAGGAGGAGATTTTACATAGCAACATGTCAGGCGTATCTGTCTTCCACTGAGACTCTGCTTTAGTCCAGTAATATTTATTCATGTTGCATTAATTAATTTCCTGACAATGTCTACTTATTCTTGATTTCATGTCTGTCTCTTCTCCTATTAGGGTGACCTGAGTGACCTTGTCCTGTGTTGTAGCATAGAAGACATTATGGAACATCTTTTTCTAGGTATTTCTGGCCAAGTACAGGGGTTGCGTGTCACATATTCAATACCCTGCGACAGTGAAGTTAGCAGGTAAATGCAAATGCTTAGCAGAACAGATAAACTGCATTGTTTTATCATTTTGAAGAAATTCTTCCTCTTCAATTGCCAAGATGATTGGTAACCACGTTGAGGATGCTAATTTAATTTCTGATAATATTTTTATCTGCAGTGATGAAGTGCAAAACCCCCAGAGTCCTGAAGATTTACTGTTGGACTTTGGCTCTGAAGTTGCACTTAAGAGTGTAGTAAAACGTCAGCTGATGCTTACCAATCATACTGGAATAGATGCTCCATTCAAAATAGACGCTGAATATTTCTGGAGCTGTCCACCTAACTCTGATGAACAAGAACCTGGTCTGTAAGTCTTGTTTTCTCAGACATGACCCTGATTGGATGTTTGATCTGATTCTCCAACCTCTGACTTACGTTGGTGTAAGACTGGTGTAAGAGGACAAGTTATCAGGCTAGTGTGTGTGTGAAATGTCACCTTAAATAGCCTATGAATGTTACTGGACCTTGTTAGGTTCTGTAGTTATTCATAATTGATTTTGTTATTTAACATATTTAGATGCCCCAGTTTATACTAGATTCTTACCAATACAGAGCTACCAATTTAAAGTATTGGTTGAGATTTAATTGAACCTAGGCTGTTTTTTTAGTGAACATGAGTCGATGTACAGTTTTGTAACAGGTGTTAAGAGAGAACATCTTCTCCTACAGATAAAAATGCTGTCAGCTTGTTCATGACCACAAATAGCCTGAACTTTAGTGAACATTTTATCTACTATTAAATGTAGATCTACTATTATCACCACTCTGTGGCACTGGGTCTTCTCTTTGAGTAAGCAGTGTTTCCTCCTGACTGTCCAACACGTTTTCCTCCTGAACTGCCTCTCTAGATTTTGCTTAGCTTGTGAGAACTGAGGGGTCCACAAGCTGAAGTTGCTTTGGCTTCAGGCTAACGACTTGTGCAGGAAAACATGCAGGGCCAGAACCACAGCAGAAGGAGCTCTGTTGGATTCAATAATAGTACATTGACGTACAGGAATGATTACCAGGCCAATGTAATCCCGAATTTGCATCTTGGTCTGTTTTTGCTTCTATAGAAGATAGTTCAGAATCCTTAATGGTATGAAATTCATTTAGCAGATGATTCTGGGAGATATGTCTCTGAGTTGCCAATAAGATAAGTGTGTGTTTGGAACTATTCGTGTTAACAGAAACCTGTGCACCTCCCAGAATTGTCATTGAGGTTCTCCTTTTTCAAGCTCTCCAGCCAGCCTGATGAAAAGGAAAAGACAAACTACGACACACACAGCCAAGAGAGCACAATCAGGTAGGAGAAATTAGGTATTTTGGTAGAAAGATGGGGTGTCGTCCTCACAACTCCCACAGTCAGCAGGATCTTGTGAGAGAAAAGGGACACAAGGGGAATGGAAATTCAACTGCTTTTTCCTCCTTAGAGGAAATCACAATCCACAATGAGGCACAGCTGCCCATGGTATTCACTACCTAGTCCTTAGCTTGAAGACCCCAGTTTCAAGGGTAGTCAGTTTGGTACTTTTTACCTCTCTCCTTGTCTGAAACAGGGACCACTATTGTCCCATTTAGGTCTTCCTTCCTTCCACCTTACGGTAGTCAAAGAAGCAAGTGCTTTTCACGCCTTCATTTTCTAAAAAAAAAAAAATTGGACAAAGTTCTTGCCTTAACTCACGGTCCATGCAGCCCCACTGATTTCAGTATTTTGGATGAGAGCAGGATGTGGGTCTGCTTCTGCTGTTGCTATTTGTGTTCTACCTAGAGACCCCAGTCAAGAGGATGCCATTGCACCATGTACTGTAATAGTTTACTGCACCAAATTCTGGTGTGCTTCTATTCACGTTTTATAGCAAGTGGGTTGTGAGACTACACATGAAGTTAGGTGTTTCTACCCAAGGTGTTACTTGAGCAAGGGTGACAAAATCTTGAGCCAGTCATTTTCAGCCTAACCTACCTCACAGGGTTGTTGTGAGGATTAAGTTAGTTAATGTTACAGCTAAAGAGCTTTCTGACGTGCATTAAAGTGTACTTACAAGTTCGGGTAGCAGGACACACATGCAAATTAGGTGCAGCTTTGATATCGTTGGAAAGACGTGCCATGCATTATTGAAGCTTTTTGGCGCACTGACAAATGCGCTGTACCGAGCTGGATTTTGCAGCTTCATACAGCGCATATGTCAGTGTGCCGAAAAGCTCCAATCATGCGCAGCACGCCTTTCTGATATTATCAAAGCCGCGCCTAATTTATATATTTTTTATTTATATATTTTTCACATTTTTGCCCTGCCCTTCTCCACAGACTCAGAGCACCTTACAACATTAAAAATATAAAATACAATAAAACACATTAAAATCTCTTAGAACCCCAACATCACCCCAACCACCCACTCACCCAATCCTTTATCCCCACCTACCACCCATCTATCTTCATCCTCAAACCCCCTACCCAGTCCCACCCAACTCTATTCCTGCCCATCAAACGCATGGTCAAAAAAAAAAGGTCTTGCATTTCCTCAGGAAGATGAGCAGGCTCGGGCTTAGGTGGACCTCCAAGGGGAGGGAGTTCCATAATTATGGAGCAGCAACTGAGAATATCCCCCTGCCACCCTTCATTGCAACAGTTTGACAGGCAAAGCTATTGTGCCTGGAAAGCTATTGGCAGCCAGTGCAGACTCCAGAGCACTGGTGTAATGTGCTCCCGGTGACCCATCCCCAACAGAATGCAGGTCGCTGTGTTCTGCACTAACTGCAGCTTCTGAACAGTCTTCAAGAGCAGGCCCATGTAGAGTGCATTGCAGTAGTCTAGCCTCGAGGTTAGAAAAGGCATGGATGATGGTGGCTAGATCTGAATCTGTTAGAAAAGGTCGCAGCCTTCTTACCAGATGAAGTTGGTAAAAAGCACTCCTGGGCACCGCTGCAACCTGACAATCCAAGTGCAGCAGTGGATCCGGGAGCACACCAAGGCTGTGAACCTGGCAGACCAAGGGAAACTGGACCCTGTCAATGACAGAGGTTCCCACCTCCCCCAGGTCACAAGATCGGCCAATCATCATCACCTCGGTCTTGTCTGGATTCAGCTTCAATCGACTCGCCACATCCAGCCTCCAACAGCAGCAAGGTTATTTATTTTTATTTTATTTATTTTATAAATGTATACCCCGCCCCTCCTGCGAACAGCCCGGGGCGGCTTCCAACAATAAAAACAATACAATAAAATACAATTTAAAATCAACAACAATATAAACTATTAAAACAGGGCTCCGGGCCTTCATAATACATACATCGATAATAAATAATAAATCAGGTGGGGGGAGCTAAAAAAATCCCCCCCTTACCGCACCCTCCCGCCCTCCCCAAAGGCCTGGGGAGGCCTGGAATTAAGCCTCAGACTCCTCTTTCCTGGTTCGGGGAAAGGATGGAATGAACGAATTAGAATGAGAAGCAGGAGAGATTCTGCCCCTCTTTATATGCTTGGAATGTTGGGAGGCATGGTATGTGTGCATATTAAGTGTGGGGGGTGGAGCTTATTTGCTGGAGGGTGGAGCTCATTTGCTGAGGGGCAGAGCTTGTTGGCCAAGTGGGTGGGCTTGTCTCTCTTTGGCCCCCAGAAACATTGGGAGGTATGCAGCAATCACACTCGCTCTCCAAATTCAGACATTCAGTCAACGATTTCCCAGCAACAAGACAGCTTAAAGGCAACGGAGGAGAAGTCACACAGAGAATTGGATTTCTTCTTTAAAAGCTGAACAAGAGCACTCTCGGGCACGAACTACAGAGCACTCTCAGCTCTTTCTAAAATGAAGTGCAATTGTTTGACCCAGATGTCTCTGCAGAGAGATAACCTGCTGCATCAGCTCTCAGAGTCGATCAAGGTCTCTGCCTCCCTCTTGGCAGAGAATCCTGGTATCTTTTCCCATCTCAAAAGGGAAAAAAAAAAAAAAAAATTGGTTTCCCGCCCTCCGATCGCCTAAGCAGCAAAGCGAGTGCATTTCATGACAGTAAAAAACAATCCATTTCCTCCCTGGTCAAAGAATTAAACCCACAAGGAGGACTCGGGCAGATCAGACCAGAGAGGAATACATTTCAAAACCGCAGCCATTCCTTAAGGACTTTTAACTTCCAGAGTGCCACAAAGAATCATCAAGAATCAAAAGCAAATAAATGGACATTTTAAGCATCTTCTTTTCCAGTACTCTTTGCCTGGAAAGATAGTTACTGGATTGTCTACTTTGCTCATAGCCCCAGTCAACATTACTGATTAGCCTCATTTTATAAAGGAAAAACGGAGACACTGAGAAACTAGATGTGCCCGAGATCACATTGGGAAATTGTGGCAGAGCAGAGAATCTAGTGCCCTACACACCCCTTCTTCTCTCCCTACTGGCATCCCATACAAGTTCAGCATCTCCCTTCACTTACTGGTGGAATTTACAACATTAAACTGCAGCTACAGAAAGAGCCCTCTGCACAGAAGGGAAAGAACCCCACAGCATTTTCAGCTACATGCATAACTTGCGTCTCCCCCTCATTTTGGATATGCTGTGCACCCCATCTTTTTCCTGTGGAACCTGCTGAAACATGAATCAGCTAGAGAATCATCTGTGCGCCACTGCCCTCTGCTGGATGTAGAGCCAGTCGCACGACCGCAACTCATACGCTCTATAATACGAGATTCTTCTTGGTTAACTCAACAGAGGTCTGTGCCCTTTGCTGTTAGAGAATCATTATTCAATCCATGCTGTCACCAGGAAAATTCCAAAAGGGAGCCATGAGTTGAGCTACCAAAGATCAAACAAATTTCAGCCAGAGGTTACTGGGTAAGCACTGAGACTGCAGGACCTGGGTCAGAAGAAAAGGAGAGAAAGAGCTGGGTGTCATCCACATATTCATGGTTCCCTCACTCCAAATCTCCAAATGACCTCACCCAGGGGCCTCAGATACACACTGAACAGGAGTGGGGACAAGATGGAACCCTGTGGGACCCCACAAGGGACGTTCTGAGGGGATGACGAGCCACCACCCTCTGGGTCCTCCCAGCCAGGAATGAGCGGAACCACTCGAGCGGTCCTGCGCATCCCAGCCAGGTCCTGCAGCCATGTCAACAACACCCCATGGTCAACGATTTCAAAGGCATTCATGTCCCACCACCTGAACTTGTAAGTACACTTTAATGCACGTAGGAAAGCGCCCTTAAAGCTAAAGAATTAATCTCTAAAACACACGGAGCACTCCTAAGGGGATTCATGGCCCAGGGTAGAAGCCTCAGTTTGCAAGAAATTAAATTTCTGGTGGTAGTTGTCCAATCAAGTCCTTTATTAGAGTTTCTAGAGCCATTTTTGATCAACTGTGCTTCTCTCCACATTCTGAGTGGCTGCAATGCATCACTGTCTGTTGTTCCTTTGATGCTCAGACTTGCAGTTAACATCACAGCTAGCAGGATAGCAAATACACACAGGAAACATAGCACGGATTGGAAAAGATCACCAGCCACACTAGTCCCTTAAAAGTGACTTTATTTTCATCTCTTCATCTCAATGTACCTTTTCCACATAATCAAGCACTAGATTTGCTACAGAAGGTGCAGAATTTGGGAAGGAAAGTTTCCCATGAAATCATTTCCTGAATTCCTGGCTTCTAGGGGTGGGACTATCTGTATCTGATTAATCCAATACACCGATAATTGGGTATATCTGATTAATCCAATAATCACCGGTATCGGCATACCGTTTTTTTAACATTGGCTGCTTTACCGGTTTTTTTACATCGCAGCCATTGAAGTAAATGGCCGCAATGTAAAAAAACTGGTAAACTGGCCAGTGTTAACTAACCGGTATGCCGATACCGGTAAATCCGATACCGGGGAGATCTGATACCAATAAATCCAGTATTCTCCCCGATGTCCCACCCCTACTGGCTTCAGTGTTGTCCATGGCAAAGGTCCTGATGCAAGGTCATGTGTGTGCCATGCGCAACTCATGCACACATGGTGTGCAACGGGTGTGTGCCATGCACGCACCATGCCCACACCAAGTGCACACTAGGGCCATAGTTTCAATTGAGCCCCAATTTCAGTCCATAAATTACCTATTATAGGGAATTATTTTGAGAAACACTGCTGCAGTAAAGTGAAATTACAATGATTTGGCTTCCAGTGGGAATAAAATGGTCTTGCTCTGAGATAGAGAGATGCTGATTGAACCCCAAACATTGCTCCATTTCCTCCAGCACTTACCAAATGTTTGTTTGCTTTTCTCTTTCAGCCTTTGCAGCAGCACTGCTGTCTCATGGGAGGGGGGTAGCTTTCCATGCGCAGCCCTCTCGTGGAACTCTGAGTGCCTTCCAGCAGCTAATTATAGAGATAAGAGCCTACAACAATATGTGGGGAAAGTACCAGGATGATCTCCTTTGTAGGGTAAGTGGTGCTTTTGGTTGCCCGTCACACCCACTATACACATGTACATAACATTTTCCCCTAAGTTCCTTCCGATCGAAAACTTTTCTAGTTTCTTAGCATGTAAAACAAAGATTAATCTTTTTCTAGAGTTTTTCTTTCAACAAAATGTAATTATCTTGCAAAACATACAGTTTTTGGTTTGGGCACATGTGCAGACTTTGTTCTTTACAGAACTCTCCTATGGTTCTCCGACATGCTTCAGTCACAATTTGGTTCCATCTATAAAACCCTATTCTAATCCATGGAGACAAAGAAGTTGGTCCAATAAAAGAGATCTGAATTATTTCAGTATTTGGGACCAACATAGCAACCTCACACTCATTAGACTGCAGTGTTCTGACAGAGTCATTGACTGTTTTTAAACGAGACGCTCCCACACATGGACACCCAGTGGAGGTGCATGGGTGTGCGCTCCTGCAACCAACTCATCACTCTCACACAAACACACACACACCATGGAACAAAAAAGGCGGGTTGCTTTGTGCGTGGTGGGTGGAGATGGGCTTGCACCCCTTTGCGCTCTCCCCCATGCACAGCCCTTGCAGTGGTGCTACACTGGCCACACACGAACACACACACCCAGCAGCAATCTGTTTAAAAGCAGCTATTGTGTAATACTGTGCTCCACCAACACAGTCCATTTTGCTGTGTGACTAGGCTCCTAGAAGTCTATCAAACAGAATGATAGTTGGTCAAGTACAAAACATTCTGTGGAAAAATGTCTCTGTTGGCAGTTGACGTACAGATTTCCCATTAGCGAAAGAGTAAAGAATTGAAAATCTGTTTGGTTTAAAGGCTACAATATAATTTAGCAAACACAACAATATGTTTTTCTTTTTCAGGTGGGAGACTTGCCGCCTACCTTTATTCCTATGCAAATGGCTGTGCAAGGCTGCCCAATCTTCTTGCAGATGACAGGACCTGAACATGTAACAAAACCACCAATCATCAGGTATGGCCCTCAAAATTCTGTTTATACAACATTAGAAGCTTCCAGTCACAGGGTTTATCGTGTTCATATGTTCTTGTTTAGAAAAGAGTTATGCAGTGCTCAGCGATACATTAGTCAGAATGCTGAGTGCTACTTGGCTGTATAAAACAAAAGTTATACTGAGGCCTCCTTTGCACTAGATGTACTAATCACAGTGTGTAAAATTTGCTTCTCTCCACATGACTGTAGAATGCCCCATCTCCTATCTCTGTATGTAAAATCTCAATCCTTCCTCAACCAACCATTCTTCATAGGTTATATAGGATCTCTCCAATATCCCAGTCGACGTTTTCTCCCTTCCATGCTGTCTCTTTGATGCAGTCTACATCCACTCTGCTCTTCAACACACCTGCCAGTTCTCTGCTTGTTCTACACCCACCCCCACCACCCCCAGTTTCTTTCTTAGGACCTCTTCTCCAGATTGGTTCGCCTTTGAATTTTTCAGCCAGTTGACACCCAGTACTAACCCTCCTCCTTAATCTGAGCTTGAGTGGTACTGTTGGTGCAGTGGCTGGGTTAAAATTTGCTGCAACGGATAGTGGAATAAAATAATGACTAAACATAGTCTTGTATTTCCATAACTGAGACTCCAGCATGAAAAGTCAGCATTGAATTAGATACAAATGAATAGATCCCTCGAGTTAGGTAGGTAAGTGGGGGCAGGATTACAGCTCAGTGCTAATGAGGACCATATTGTGCTGAACATGAGGCTAAAAGCAAGGGGTAAAAACGAAGAAACGCTGCAGAATGACACTGATGGTTAAAATCACAGTAAAAATGGAGCAAGGGAGCTCAGTTGCACCTGGGCCCTGGACTTTAGGCGGGCCCTCTGCAAGCTGCCTGAGCACCTCTAGAAAATGTTCAGAGTGGACTTGGGAGGGAACAGGGCCAACACTCTGCCTCCACCAACTCTGAATATTTTCTAGCTGTGCTCATGCCACTTGCAAAGGGCCCCATCAAGAAGGAAGTTTTTAGAGTGGGCAAGGTTGGAGTCCTGGCCCCACTGACAGTTAAACCTTCCTTTCTGGTGGGGTTGTTGCCACTCTGGGAGCCAGGGGGCACCACAGCTTTTGCAGGGGGAGGCTGAAGCTGGCTGGAAGCCTTTGGAAGGCCGCCACTTAGGGAGACCCTGCCCCTTTGCCCTTAGGGGGCCCTTAATTGAGACATGAGCCCAGGCCTCCCACAGCCTTGCTATGCCACTGAATGGAGCCGACTATAAGAAGGGACTCCAAAAGAATGGAGTCCCTGTAAAAATGTTAAAACCGCACACAAATCAGCCTCCTTGCCAAGAAACCTAGGCAGCCTGGCTGGCTCAGAAGACAGCTATGTAAACAGCTCAAAGGGGACTGAATTCAGGTCTAAGCAAGAAGTCTACCAATTCCTGTGCAGTGCGAAGTGCCCTCCAATTCCACTAGGGAGTGTTCACTTGGTAGAAATGGGCTGTCATCAATCAACTGCTGCGATGGACCTTCATCCAGACTCCACCAGACTCATTAGGCATATTTATGCTGACTTCAGTGGGATCAGGTGTTAAGGAAATTTTTTACTTCTCCTGGGATGTGCAGGACGGGAGCTCTTACTCTGGGAATGATCCCCGCCAGGCCAGTAGGAGGCAGACTTCGCAGAAGATCCAACTGGCCATGTGCAGAGGGGGTCCATCCCTCCCATTTGCCAGTTGGATTTCTGCCTCTGCACAGATAGGAGGTAGATTGCTCATTTTTTTCCTCAGGGTTCCCTCAAAATTGAGCGGGGAATTCTGACATTGTTTTTAAAAAAAAAAAAAAAAAAAAA
>QEPC01000046.1:1547103-1558647 GCA_003113815.1 Sphenodon punctatus | reverse complement strand
ACAAGAATTTCTGAATTAGGAGCGCTATCAGCAGAGGAGAATTTTTGTCTTTTTCAGGAAAAGTCAGTACTGAGATTAGATCAGGTATTTATTCCAAAGGTAAACACCCTTTTGCTTGGAGACAGACTGGAGACAACGTAGGGGTAGGTCGGAGACACGCATGCACATTGGAAAAGTTTGTGAACATCTACCTCCTGGCGGTCAAGCGGAAGCTACCCATGCCGTGTGGAGGATTAGTCCGAGAACAGGGGAGAAAGAGAATTCACCAAAGGGAGGTGACCAATTTTCTCTTCCCTAGTGAAGAACTGTCAGGTATAATTGGCAGAGCTGTACAACAGCCAAGAGCACTTTGGCTCCAGTCAGGAAAACACAGTTTATGAGGCGAGGAGCCTTTCTGAAGGGACTTATTAATTATTATTATTATTAGCATTTATATAGCGCAAGCAATGTACCTGGTGCTTTACAAAGAGTAAGATAGACACGGTCCCTGCCCAAGAGCTTGCAGATGTATACTGTGTCACCCATGCTACTTAAAAACAATGCAGAAGCCAGAGGTTTTGGATGAGAATCAAGAATAAATAAATTAAATTCTACCGTTTGCATTACTCAAGTCAGACTAAATAGTCACAATGGTCCCTTCTCTTAAGGAGCAGCGTAGAACAGATTTGCATGTGGGACAGAAGAAAATGTATAAAAAACATTGAAGTAAAAATGGTCTTTTGAATAGTTTAGTTTACATTGAAGTAAAAAATCCATAAGGTTAAATCCATGCATTCAGAATTAGCACAATAATAAACTCCAAAAATAATCCATTTTTAAAAAATCTCTTGAATAACCTGTGTCCAATTTCTCCCCTCAAATGAAGGAATTCCTTTGCCAAAGGGCACCAAGTAAAACTTAGCCATAAAAATTTAAAAGCTCATTTATAAAATCAGCTAAAAATTATTAACCTATTTACCTGTGAACTCTCAAATTTAATCACATCTATTTATCAGCACCTTCATTTGATGAACATTGCAGCAGAAATGACCGGAGCATAGCTATCGTAGGGACAGGAGGGACATTTGTCCCAGGGCCCAAGGTGGGGGGGGAACAAATCCTGTCCTGTTGCGATGCGGCCAGGCTTGATTGAGCTGAGCAGGAGCATGTGCGGCGTGCGTAGGACCCACCTGGCAGGCAGCATAGGATAGAGAAAGCAGCAGTGGCATGAGGCAGGCAGCGCAGCTGCAACCTCCAGGGCTCAGGCACAGCAAGTGGAGGGAAGAAGGGAGAGGCGCCGCAGTGTCAGGAACATCTTGAGTAGGGATGGGCGAACAGATCGCGGTTTGGGTCCGGCCGTTCGGTTCGTCAGTTCGGTTCGTCCGTTCGGTTCGGCAGTTCGGCTAGTTCGCCGAGTTTGGGTTCGGCTGTTCGGTTCGGTCGTCCGAACAGGCCGTTCAGCTAGGATGTTCGGCTGTTCGGTTCGGCCGTTCGGGAAATGTTGTTATGGGTGGTTTTTTGTTTTTTATATGGTTTTTTGGTTTTTTATTGGGTTTTATATGGTTTTCTTTTGTTTTTTATTTTGTTTTTTTGTTTTTATATGGGGTTGGTTTTTTTGGTTTTTTTATCTAATATTATATATATCTATCTACACTAAATCTAACTGCTATTAACTATTCTAAATGCTATGAANATCTATCTACACTAAATCTAACTGCTATTAACTATTCTAAATGCTATGGGAGCCCCTCCAGCCCGCTTCATCTGACCTGTTGCCCTGGGCTTGGTTGTCCGGGAGGGAGGGAGGCATTGGGACCCCGCGCCTACCCTTGGAGGATCCCTGTGATTGCCTTGTCCCATCCTGCTGCGAGACCTTCTCTGCAGGAACCAGGAAAAGCTGTGCCGGGGAGGAGCCACGCCCCCGGGAACGCTCAAAATCCTCAAGCGCCCCGGCGGGGGTGAGCCCCTCCAGCCCGCTTCATCTGACCTGTTGCCTTGGGCTTGGTTATCCGGTCGGGAGGGAGGCATTGGGACCCTGCGCCTACCCCTGGAGGATCCCTGTGATTGCCCTGTCCCATCCTGCTGTGAGACCTTCTCTGCAGGAACCAGGAACAACTGTGCCGGGGAGGAGCCACGCCCCCGGGAACGCTCAAAACCCTCAAGCCGGCTGGCGGCACCGGAGGCGCATGCCAGGGCAGCACGCCTAAGGACAGCACGCGCAAGGGCGCGCCCTTGTGCGCGCGGCCTTAGGTGCTGGCCGGGTGAGGGATTGAGGTGCGGTTTCTCTGTGTCTTGGAGGGTGATAGTATTGTGGGTGCAGGGTGGGGTTGAATAGTGTAATTTATAACCCAATTATTTTAGTAGTCTGTTTATTTACGATTAGTGATCATCTTTGGGTTTACAATGCCCAGGAAGGGCAAGAAACTGGGGGTAACAACCAGGACTAGGGCCAGACAGCAACAGCTGTCTGAATGCTTTGCTGCGGCAACAGTTTCTCCTAGGGCTAAGCGGGATGAGTCCTCACGAGAACCTTTGTGTCCTCTTAGAGGTGCCCTTAATATAGGTCGGGTTCCCATGGCAGATGGTGTGGGCATTCCATCCCCCCCCTTGATGGGTTCAGTGAGAGTGTTCCAGTGAGGGTCTTGGGCCTTTAATTTCAATAAGGCCGGCCTTTCCAGATCCCTCGATCTTGGAGTGTGCCCTGGCCTTCAAACAGCAAGGTGAGAGGTGACTCGCTATGGCCGCCAAATCCCGGGGGTGCTCCGGGGTTGTTCCGGACTCCCGGGTTTTCCCCCCTGGAAATAGAATGTGCTCTGTTTATGATCTGCCAGAAGAGATTGAGCCCCAGCCTTCAGCAGTCTTGGGTGTGGCAGGGGTTAATGACCATTCGAGCCCTCGGATAGCTGGGCTAGGGAACTCTGCTCTGGCGCTGTCTTGTGCTTCTGTCGAGACTTCGCCTGCCTCCCTGGCCCAGGGTGGGAAGTCGGGGGTGACACCACAGTTGCCCAGACAAGCCAGCTTGGGAAGGTGGGGACCCTCTGAGGTATCCTTTGGTGTTCCAATTACCCTTGGAGTCAATGGCACAGGATCCCATGAGGAGACCGGCTCTTGTAATCCTCAACTTTCTGAGGAGATAGAGCCCCCCTATTATGGGCCTGTAGGGAGGGAGGAAGTCCCCTGCATTCATAGGGAACCTACTCCGCAACTACGAATTGCTTCACCTGTGCCCCAGGAGAGCGGGCCCAGGGGTGTGACCGCTGTTTGCAGTCAGAAGTGTAGAGGGCACTTTTGGAACAACTCAAAGGGATGGACACCAAACTTCAGGCTCTTCAGCACCAGATGAGTAGGATCTGGGACTGTGTAAATGGTTTGAGAGGGAATGAGATCACCACGACCAACATAGAGTGGACCAGACCACTCAGGCAATCCCCACATCCAGCCCTAGGGCTCTTCCCCTGATACCCAAGGAGGACTGGGTCATTACTCCTGTTATGGACGAGCTGGCATTTACAATCTATCCATTGCCATCTAGAGTACTCCCCAGTTGGGACTCAAAATTCTGGATTGCGCACCATTTTTCTGTTATTTTGGGTTGTTCCTTTCTACCGTCCTATATATCCCGTTTTTTCTATCTACCAGCAAGGGATAGTGCTGCACGGTTGGTCATCCATTTTCGTTCAGCTGCCATAGCAAAATGGCTTCTGTCCAGGGATTACTGTTTTGGTTGGAGGGGGGTTTATGTGGCTAGAATCTAAGGCCGCTTTTAGACGAGCGGCGCTCCGTTTCGTGTCGGCGGCGCGCATATTTTGAAACCTCCACATGGTCTAATTAGACGAGACGGAAGTGGCTTAATATGCGCATATTACGGCAGAGGCGCATTTTTTAAGTGCACAAATTAAATACCTCGATTATGAAGTATTTAATTTGCACACTTAAAAAATGCGCCTCCGCCGTAATGTTAAGGGGGGAATTGTCCCACTTATGCCCCAAGCCCTGCCCCTTTCGTTAGTTCCCCAGGCAGGAAATCTCGACATGCCTCAGCTATCTAGGGGAAAGGTAGATGTCATACCAGAAGCCCTGCAGGATTGTGGGTCCAATCATTTGGTCCAAACTCAAGTCTCTTCTCATTCTGTATCAGCTTTAGGCTGTGGGCCCACTACCTCACCTGAGCCGGATCACGTCTACCCGAGGGCTCCTGGCTTAGTCAGTGCTGGAAGGCCCTTTAGTGCGGTGGTAGCTCCACAGATTTCATTAGTACCCCAAGTTAGTAGCCCACCTCCAGGCTACGTTTCTAAAGTTTATCAATCTCCCAATGTTTCTTTGTTGGAAAGGCAGGTGTCCCAGATGCAATGTCCGATAGTATTGAGCGCTGGCCTGGGTAAATATGGAGTGGCCAGGACTAAGCTGGGCTTTCCTCATAGAGGGGCCTCACTCCTGGAAGAGCTTTTGGCCGTTGATTCGGTGAGTAGGCCTACTGTTTGTGGGACTACTGGTTAACTTTAGCAGATTACTTGTGGGTTATCAGATTATGATTGCCTTTTAGGGTATTTTAAGTGTATTTTATAGATTTGTTTTAGAGCCCTAGGTGGGAGACACTTAAGGGCTATGTGAATTTGGATATATGTATGGTGTTTACATTGTTCTATATTTGTTTGAGCAATGGCCTACGGCTACGCTCTAATAATAAATTCATTCATTCATTAATTCATTCATTCAAATGCTATGAACTAAATGGATTATCTAATAAGTACACAGACCTATTCCTACAAACACTAAAACTAAATCACTAACGCTATCTCTATCACTAAGCTAACTCCTACAACTCTCTACTATCTATCTATCTATCTTCCCCCATCCCATATCCATATCCATATCTATATCTATCTATCTATCTATCTATCTATCTATATATATATATATATATATATATATATACATCCCATATATATGGGATGGGGGGGAATCATAAACAGAAGAGGAGTCTGTAGTGAAATACATACATTACATACTCAATGAGTCTGTACAGTGCATAACACAAGTTTTCAGTTTATGGTTTAAGTTTCATTTCATTACAAAAGTGAAATGAAACTTAAAGCAATCTAAAAATCCTACTCAATGCCTGCTGTTCAGGAACAGTGACTAGCTCAGAAGGTGTTGGGAAGGGGGGAGGCAGATAATTAGTTTCGTTTCTTGCAAGCCTCTCCACCCCTGGTGCCTGGAAGTCTGCTCCTCAGTGACTGACACCTCCCTGTCATGTTTGACCTTCCAGTGAACCTTTTTTTGCCACCCGAACGCGATCCGAACTGACCAAACTGTTCGGCCATTTCACCGTTCGGTATGTTCGGGTTCGAGTTCGGTCGTCCGAACAGGCCGAGTTCGGGCCAAACTCCAAACTGCTGAACCGTGTTCGCCCATCCCTAATCTCGAGTCAGAGCTGCAGACTCACCGGACTGAAGGAGGGGGACCCCAAGTCCATTTCTCGCACCTGGGCCCATTCCAACCTAGCAACGGCCCAGGTTCTGACTAGCATGGGTTTTCAAAACACAACAAGACGAGCTTGTGGCTGCAATGCTGTAGGAAGAGGATGTCCTGCCATGGGGCAGGGGGTTGGACTAGATTCTGCAATAATCCCATAGTGATACTTCACCCTCTTTCCTGGCTGTGGAGCTGCCAGGACTCCTCTAATACCTTTATCCCATTTGATTCTAGGTTGTGCCTGCAGGTGGCAGTACCTCCATCCACATTTCCTTCACCCCACTTCTCCTACCAGAGATCATTAAAAAGATTGAATGCGAAGGGTTTGTACTGGGTTTCATGAGTCTGGACAGCAAGGTAAATTGAATATTACTCAGTACTGGATTACAAGAAATACAGCCCTTTTGAGTTCATTTCTTTTCCTGGTCTAAGGCCAGTTAGTGAGTGTGGAATTAATATGTGGTGCTTATTATTTCAAAAACACTTTGTGTTCCAAGCACTTCAAAAACCGTATCTAATTTGCCCTCACAATAGCTCTGTGAGATATGTCGTTAGTGTTCTCATTTTGCAGATGGGGAACTGAGGCTGAGAGAGAGTGATTTGCCCAAGGCCATCCAGTGAATTCATGACTAAAACAGGATTTGAACCTAGGTCCAAGTTCAACACCTTACCACCAGGCTACACTGACCTTTTTATATTATATTATTTATTTATTTATTTATTTAATGATGGTGATGATTTATACCCCACCCTATCCCAAGAAATGGCTCAGGGCAGCTTACAACGATTTTAAAACAACATTGTCAACAAAATACATATAAATTAAATCCCACCTCTCCCCAAACCCAACCATCCCACCCATCCAACTCTCGCTATGGCCCTTTACACAGACACACTAACACCCATAAAATGGGTGTTACATTTTATTATACATGTTGCAGGGCACCACTGCAGCCAATCACCATGGGCCCTGTGCACACATGATGCCTCCGGAGATGGGTGTTGGCCGGTGGGTGGGGAGCATTTCCCTGGGTGGGGGCATCTGTGTAAACGCCACTTTCAGTGGGTGTTGGTGAGTGTTTGCTCCCGGCCAACACCCATCTCCACCCACCCCCACCCACTCCCCTCTCTCTCACCCAGGAGTCCCCCACCCCCTTCCCAAATTCAAGCCCCTCCCTCTCCCAGAAGCACCATGACTAACCCTTAAGCCCTCCCACTCTGTTCTCACCCACTCCCCTGTCTCTCCCCCAGGGGAGCGAGTCTCTCCCTATGTATCCTCCACCCCATCTCCCCAAGTGGCAGAGAGTCAGGTGGAGCATTGTAATGGCTGCTCTTGCACAGCGAAGAACAGTGCACACAGATCGTCGATGCCAAAGCATCCTATTGGTCTTGCTACCCCATCATCTCTCCCATTTCCAAGCCACGGCTTTCGTTCCTCCAGCTGCTACATCTCGCCTTGTAGAGACTGCAAGCTCTTTGGGTGGAGATTGTCACTTGCTGTTTATTCACTGCCTAGCACAGTGCAGCACTGACCTGTAGAGGTGTGCACCGGGGACCCATTTCGTTTTTCATTTTTGTTATTTAAATCTGTCATTTTCATTTTCAAAAAGATCAACATTTTGTTTTCGTTTTTGCTTTCATTTTCAATTTCCATTGATTTCAATGGAAAACATATCTTCATCTGTAACCTGTATTTTTTCACTCTATTTGGATGGAACTTGGGGGGATTGTACCACAAATGGAAGGCATTAAGTGTACCAAATTCCAGAAAGACTGAATAAAGGAATCAGATTTTGTAAGCATTTGAATTGTGCTATTTTGCAACAATCTGCATATACATTCCTGGCTCTAACTTCTTTGTTTCTCATCTAATGTGGATGAAACTTGGGAAGTTTATACCCCTCCCCATGTTTAATATATAAGCCAACGTTCAGAAGGATTGGATAAAGGGTCCTGGTGGTATATGCAATGAACCTATAAATGTATGTCTGACTGTAACATCTTTGTAGTCCAATCAGCGTACATGAACTTTATCAGGGCTGTATCTCACACTTTCAGTAACATCACTGCCAACTATCAGAAAGATGTGATTAAAAAGTTTCGATTTTATAAGCCTGCACAGCATATGCAGAGAATGAGCCTATGCCAGGGATTCTCTTATGTGTCACTGTGGTATAAGATCGGTTTGTGATGCCAACTGGCCAGCAGAAATGTCAACTAAATATCCTCATTCTGTGCTGCAACCATCCCAACATCTCTCCCCCACTTATTACTGGGAAGTCGGAAGCCTCAGTTTAGGAAAGAGCCAATAGAGATTCTCTTATGTCCTCTGTCACAGTCCTGAAGGATGTGATTGTGATGATAACTGGCCAGCCTGGATGTGTAAACCATGTCTCCTGATTGCTGGGATGCTATCCCCAAAGTCCCAGTTATGTCCCTTCTATGCCCGCCTCAGGGCTGCCCCCTATGCCCGCCTCGAAGCCACCACTGATTGGNTTTTTGTTTTTTATATGGTTTTTTGGTTTTTTATTGGGTTTTATATGGTTTTCTTTTGTTTTTTATTTTGTTTTTTTGTTTTTATATGGGGTTGGGTTTTTTGGTTTTTTTATCTAATATTATATATATCTATCTACACTAAATCTAACTGCTATTAACTATTCTAAATGCTATGGGAGCCCCTCCAGCCCGCTTCATCTGACCTGTTGCCCTGGGCTTGGTTGTCCGGGAGGGAGGGAGGCATTGGGACCCCGCGCCTACCCTTGGAGGATCCCTGTGATTGCCTTGTCCCATCCTGCTGCGAGACCTTCTCTGCAGGAACCAGGAAAAGCTGTGCCGGGGAGGAGCCACGCCCCCGGGAACGCTCAAAATCCTCAAGCGGCCCGGCGGGGGTGAGCCCCTCCAGCCCGCTTCATCTGACCTGTTGCCTTGGGCTTGGTTATCTGGTCGGGAGGGAGGCATTGGGACCCTGCGCCTACCCCTGGAGGATCCCTGTGATTGCCCTGTCCCATCCTGCTGTGAGACCTTCTCTGCAGGAACCAGGAACAACTGTGCCGGGGAGGAGCCACGCCCCCAGGAACGCTCAAAACCCTCAAGCAGACTGGCGGCACCGGAGGCGCATGCCAGGGCAGCACGCCTAAGGACAGCACGCGCAAGGGCGCGCCCTTGTGCGCACGGCCTTAGGTGCTGGCCGGGTGAGGGATTGAGGTGCAGTTTCTCTGTGTCTTGGAGGGTGATAGTATTGTGGGTGCAGGGTGGGGTTGAATAGTGTAATTTATAACCCAATTATTTTAGTAGTCTGTTTATTTACGATTAGTGATCATCTTTGGGTTTACAATGCCCAGGAAGGGCAAGAAACTGGGGGTAACAACCAGGACTACTAGGGCCAGACAGCAACAGCTGTCTGAATGCTTTGCTGCGGCAACAGTTTCTCCTAGGGCTAAGCGGGATGAGTCCTCACGAGAACCTTTGTGTCCTCTTAGAGGTGCCCTTAATATAGGTCGGGTTCCCATGGCAGATGGTGTGGGCATTCCATCTGATGGGTTCAGAGAGAGTGGGGGAAGAGAGTTCCAGTGAGGGTCTTGGGCCTTTAATTTCAATAAGGCTGGCCTTTCCAGATCCCTCGATCTTGGAGTGTGCCCTGGCCTTCAAACAGCAAGGTGAGAGGTGACTCGCTATGGCCGCCAAATCCCGGGGGTGCTCCGGGGTTGTTCCGGACTCCCGGGTTTTCCCCCCTGGAAATAGAATGTGCTCTGTTTATGATCTGCCAGAAGAGATTGAGCCCCAGCCTTCAGCAGTCTTGGGTGTGGCAGGGGTTAATGACCATTCGAGCCCTCGGATAGCTGGGCTAGGGAACTCTGCTCTGGCACTGTCTTGTGCTTCTGTCGAGACTTCGCCTGCCTCCCTGGCCCAGGGTGGGAAGTCGGGGGTGACACCACAGTTGCCCAGACAAGCCAGCTTGGGAAGGTGGGGACCCTCTGAGGTATCCTTTGGTGTTCCAATTACCCTTGGAGTCAATGGCACAGGATCCCATGAGGAGACCGGCTCTTGTAATCCTCAACTTTCTGAGGAGATAGAGCCCCCCTATTATGGGCCTGTAGGGAGGGAGGAAGTCCCCTGCATTCATAGGGAACCTACTCCGCAACTACGAATTGCTTCACCTGTGCCCCAGGAGAGCGGGCCCAGGGGTGTGACCGCTGTTTGCAGTCAGAAGTGTAGAGGGCACTTTTGGAACAACTCAAAGGGATGGACACCAAACTTCAGGCTCTTCAGCACCAGATGAGTAGGATCTGGGACTGTGTAAATGGTTTGAGAGGGAATGAGATCACCACGACCAACATAGAGTGGACCAGACCACTCAGGCAATCCCCACATCCAGCCCTAGGGCTCTTCCCCTGATACCCAAGGAGGACTGGGTCATTACTCCTGTTATGGACGGGCTGGCATTTACAATCTATCCATTGCCATCTAGAGTACTCCCCAGTTGGGACTCAAAATTCTGGATTGCGCACCATTTTTCTGTTATTTTGGGTTGTTCCTTTCTACCGTCCTATATATCCCGTTTTTTCTATCTACCAGCAAGGGATAGTGCTGCACGGTTGGTCATCCATTTTCGTTCAGCTGCCATAGCAAAATGGCTTCTGTCCAGGGATTACTGTTTTGGTTGGAGGGGGGTTTATGTGGCTAGAATCTAAGGCCGCTTTTAGACGAGCGGCGCTCCGTTTCGTGTCGGCGGCGCGCATATTTTGAAACCTCCACCTGGTCTAATTAGACGAGACGGAAGTGGCTTAATATGCGCATATTACGGCAGAGGCGCATTTTTTAAGTGCACAAATTAAATACCTCGATTATGAAGTATTTAATTTGCACACTTAAAAAATGCGCCTCCGCCGTAATGTTAAGGGGGGAATTGTCCCACTTATGCCCCAAGCCCTGCCCCTTTCGTTAGTTCCCCAGGCAGGAAATCTCGACATGCCTCAGCTATCTAGGGGAAAGGTAGATGTCATACCAGAAGCCCTGCAGGATTGTGGGTCCAATCATTTGGTCCAAACTCAAGTCTCTTCTCATTCTGTATCAGCTTTAGGCTGTGGGCCCACTACCTCACCTGAGCCGGATCACGTCTACCCGAGGGCTCCTGGCTTAGTCAGTGCTGGAAGGCCCTTTAGTGCGGTGGTAGCTCCACAGATTTCATTAGTACCCCAAGTTAGTAGCCCACCTCCAGGCTACGTTTCTAAAGTTTATCAATCTCCCAATGTTTCTTTGTTGGAAAGGCAGGTGTCCCAGATGCAATGTCCGATAGTATTGAGCGCTGGCCTGGGTAAATATGGAGTGGCCAGGACTAAGCTGGGCTTTCCTCATAGAGGGGCCTCACTCCTGGAAGAGCTTTTGGCCGTTGATTCGGTGAGTAGGCCTACTGTTTGTGGGACTACTGGTTAACTTTAGCAGATTACTTGTGGGTTATCAGATTATGATTGCCTTTTAGGGTATTTTAAGTGTATTTTATAGATTTGTTTTAGAGCCCTAGGTGGGAGACACTTAAGGGCTATGTGAATTTGGATATATGTATGGTGTTTACATTGTTCTATATTTGTTTGAGCAATGGCCTACGGCTACGCTCTAATAATAAATTCATTCATTCATTAATTCATTCATTCAAATGCTATGAACTAAATGGATTATCTAATAAGTACACAGACCTATTCCTACAAACACTAAAACTAAATCACTAACGCTATCTCTATCACTAAGCTAACTCCTACAACTCTCTACTATCTATCTATCTATCTTCCCCCATCCCATATCCATATCCATATCTATATCTATCTATCTATCTATCTATCTATCTATATATATATATATATATATATATATATACATCCCATATATATGGGATGGGGGGGAATCATAAACAGAAGAGGAGTCTGTAGTGAAATACATACATTACATACTCAATGAGTCTGTACAGTGCATAACACAAGTTTTCAGTTTATGGTTTAAGTTTCATTTCATTACAAAAGTGAAATGAAACTTAAAGCAATCTAAAAATCCTACTCAATGCCTGCTGTTCAGGAACAGTGACTAGCTCAGAAGGTG
>QEPC01000046.1:1526687-1547003 GCA_003113815.1 Sphenodon punctatus | reverse complement strand
CTACCCCCCCCCCCCCAGCCAAAAGCCTGGCGGAATAGCCAAGTCTTACACAAACATCAAAATGACAAGAGAGTTAGCCAATCTTTCTGAAATTTGGCAGGATTGGTACCCTAGTGGAGGGACATAAGTGTCCCAGGTTTCATGCAAATTGGATGGAAGATAAAAAAAGGTGTAGCCAGGAATGTGTATGGAGCTTTTCTTAAAATCACAACATTCAATTGCTTCTAGAATCAGTCCCCTGTATCCAGTTTTTTCAAACCGGTACACATAGTGCCCTCCATTGTGGGTACAATCGCCCCAGGTTTCATCAGAATTGAATAAGAAACAAAAAATTAATAGCCGGAAATACATTTTTCAGTGTTTTCCCATTATTTCAAAAACAATTTTGTTTTTGTTTTTGTTGTTATTTGTCATTTTTGTTAATCACAATTTTCATTTTTGTTATCATAATAGCAAAAACTAAATGCACACCCCTAGTGACCTGAACCCGATCTCTAGACACTGCCCCCTACCCTCACTGTAAATAGCAATGGTAGCAATAAGAGGACTGGACTCAGGAGTCTGGAATTTTTTGCCTCTGACTGTGCAGTTTCGACAAGACCCTTATCTTGCCCAGATTCCTGGTCTGGGAAAATATAAGTAATCCAGTTCCTCCCTGAGGCTTAAATAGTGTTTGTAAAGGACTTGGGGATGTCTGATTAGCAGCACTACAGAAATGCAAAGTGGTGTTTAGGAATGACAGTTACTGAACCTCTGTTATTAATACTTCTCGAGCATCAGCCATGTACCCGGCGCTGTAGAATCAGTAATTAGAGACAGGTCCGTGCCCTGAGGAGCTTACAAGAGAGAGGGGAACCCAGGGAGAGCCAAGGATACATTTACAAAGCTGAGACATTGCAGGTGCAGGTGCCTAGTTGTGGGGGAGAAGGAGCGTCAGGGAGCAGGCTGTGGCAGTGAGGAGCTAGGGAAAGCCTGACAGAAGAGGTAGCTTTTAGGAGGGATTTGAAGGATGGGATGGAGAGGAAAGAAATTAATATTAATTAGAAGCTTCTAAGGCATCTACTGAGCATGCTTTTGTTTGCAGTCAGAAGGCAAATACAGCTGCTGTCTTGCTGTCCATGGCAGAGATTTCACAATGCCCTGTACTTGGGCTAAAGGCAGCCCACAGATTTCATCTGTGGCTGGGCAGCCTTGAGATTGCAGGCAATGCTCCGTCCTTGGTGGTGTGTAAGTGGATCACCACAGCTTCTTCTCCTTGCTGGCAGGTCACACAGAGCATCCCTGGAAAGGTGACTCGTTCACAGGGCCATGCAGTCGCACCTTTGAGAATAGACTTGCAAGCATTTGTAAAGCCTGCTCTGTAAGTACAACTGCTCCGATAGTTCACCAGCTTACAGAAAACAGCAGCATTTAAGCAGCAGAAATGTTTCCAACGGTCTCTGCTTTCCTTTTCTTCCCTTCAGGTTAACTGTAGAAATGGCTCACGATAGAGGAATGGTGTTCTATTCAGTAGCGAGTAACCTCATACCAGATCAACCCCTTTCTGGAGTGAGTAACTCATGCGTGTGTGTTTTCAATCTGCTGTTCCCCTATTAAGATTATTCAAGGCAAAACTCAGATTGTCTGGAAGACAGACTAGTTCTCTGTTCCTATACAGGGCCCTGTGTATTCCGCAGTTCTTTATTTCCAAATTCTGCAAGCAGAATTATGCAAATGAATTAAATCCTAAAAAAATATATGCTAATTTCAAATGCAAATTAATTTCCTATTCCGTCAGTTTTGAACATCTCATGTGACAAAAAAAATTATAAGATGCCACATGAACCTATCAGCAGGGGACCTCTTCTCTCCCCTGAATGCTCATGTGCTGGTCCTCTTTGACAGCTTTGGTGCAGGGGCCCATGTCCCCGGAATCTATAGCAGTAGCTAACGGTGCCATTGCCCCATTGGCTAGTTCACAGTGCTGACACCTCATTGACTAGCTTACAGTGCCAACACCTTATTGGTACACTCACAGCACTCCCCACTCAGTCTGGAATTCTGCACTGCCAGAGGCAATATCTGTGACAGTTTGGCTAAATGTAAAATTCTGTGGAAATGGCTGCAATTATTGCCACAAAATTCATGGGGCCCTGGTCTGTATATTTTTATCGGCTGTATTTCAGTGATGCTTTATTTATATGACATGCACAATGAGAATCTTTTCAAGAGTACAAAAAGATAGCGATACCCCCTGCCCCCAACTTCTATGCAGCCCTCGGAGCTTGCACTAATTTTCAAAGTGGCTCCAGAAGGGAAAAATTTCCTCACCCCTGGTTTAAAGTATTATTTATATTTCAGGTAGTTAGAGAAGCCTGAAGAACCTAAGTAGAAAAGGTGAAGTGATCTGGGTTGTACATAAAATTCTCCAAATCCTTGACGCTCCTAGGAGTAGCCTGAGGGATGAGTGAGCTTCTGAGACCTTAGGAGGAATTTATATTAACAGTATTCGAATGTGTTCTCCTTTAGGTTTTGACAGATTCCATCCTCACTCATAACCTGAAACTCACCAATGCCACAGAGGCGCCTCTGCACTTCAGGTTCCTTCTGGCCATGCCCTTCACTGTGTCCGACATGGACCCCAAGAAGAGCCTGAAAACATCCCACAGTGACAGGGAGGAGCAAGGGGAGCCGTTGCTCCTCTATCCACAGCAGAACATGCTGGTAGGTTAAAGCATCTTCTACCCAGAACAGAGTGGGAGCCGGCCGAGCTATAAAGCTCTTGGGGGAGGGAGAAGAACATGGTTATCTGAGAGAGGGACCTGTGTTCACTACATTTTCCCCATTGGCAGCAATTGATAAAAGAGAATGAACATGGGTCCTTCTTGACCTCAGATAACACTGGCTGCCAACTCCATGTTGGTGGCCACTGCAAGGCCTTGGAGATGCTGGACATCCTTGTTAAGGATTGCCTACTCTGGGTGAGGCTACACGAGACGGAGAGGAGGCTACCATGCCTTGGGGAGCCTTACCCCTCCCTGGGCGCACGAACCACACGCCCATCACATGCAGCCACGTCATGGTAGGAGGCGGGACAGGGCCGGGCGCCTGCTCGTGTAAGGCTCTGACAGGGGCCGGCTGGCTCGGTTTCCCCAGAACCGCGTGGCTGACTCCCCACGTTTGCCCCACTGTGTGACAGCAGCGAATGTCTGCCACAAAGCCACACACGGATCCAGCTGCCTCCGCTCATGTAGCCTCAACCTATGTTTATTACAGGCAGTGTCCTACTCAAGTTCCTTTGCAGGCAGCACTCGATACCTTCTTAGACCAGGAATCAATGTAAAAATACTGCATATGAACAGATGACTATTCTGGTTAATCACGCCTTCTTCCTAGGCTTGAGTTGCTTTTGCACAAACAGTAAGATAGAGGGAAGTTTCCAGGAAAGACTCTCCTATGTTTTTGGTGTATGTATTGCTGTCAACTCTTGTACAGGAAAATCCTTAATATGGAAATCAGATTTGTAAAGTAATAAAGGACGTGTTGTGTTTCTAACCTGCCAGCCATTGTAAAGTCTGCACTTAGACATAGGAGATCTGTCACTGATGTAAATCAGGAATAGTACACTAAAGACGTTTGAATTACTGGGATAAGACTGGTATTAGTGTAAGAAAACTCAGACCCGTAGTCTAAGACAACAGTCTCCAAACTGTGCTCCACAGCTGGTCGAGGGAGCAAGACATAGCTAACACAGTGGTCTTGCATCCCTGCCAGTGCTGTGACCATCTCCAGAGGATGCTACGCTGTATGTATGTATCCACAGGCATGTATGACTATGCCATGTCTGGCCATAGCAAGCACGTGCCAGGCCATGACCACCTCCAGTAGGGGCAAGGGAGTCTGTGAGAAATGGTGACCATTGACCTAAAGAGCTTGGGAACAACTTGGCTAAGAGATTTGGGATCCTACATTTTTATCCCCTCCCCCCAGTGCATCTACATTTTAAAGCTTTGGAATGGATCTTTGAACACTATTCTGTGCACTCCACCCAGTCAAATCACAGCCCTTGATGTTTAGTGCACAGAGCTGTTGCAGGTCACAGTTGCTGAGCATGCTGGGCAGTCTCTAACCTTAGCTTGTTATCGCTGCTGTTTTCATGCATGATGCTCATCTGAACTCCTCACAGGTGAAAGTGTCCTTCCATACGACTCTGGAATTACTGACATATCAGCATCTGCCCACCGAACAGCTGCCACCTGAGATTCAAGTGCTCCATTGTGAGAATGGAGACAAGAAACTGCAATTTAACCAAGGTCTCATCATTGAGCACAGTAACAAAACAACCCAGGTATGAGAAGCATAGAAATAGCAGCGAGTGTAACATGAATTGGGCTACAGCTCGCATCCACGTTGCATCTGTACTCCAGAGATCCTGAATCCACACCTGCATTTCTCAGAATATTGGAAGTGCTCAATCCAGCTCTGGCTCTGTCTGTTCCATAGAAGTTGGTGCAAAGGCTTGTGGAATACCTGGCAGCAGCCATGGCAATAGGGGTAACTCTTAAAATGGGGGGGGAAGAGAATGTGGGAATATCTTTAAAACGCAGCTACAGTCTCCTGGAAGAAATTGAGACGGTCGGAGAAAGCACTTGTAACATATTGACAAGCATGATTTGATGGGTAAAAACCGGCATGGCTTTAGCAATGGGAAGACATGCCTCACTAATCTATTAGAATTCTATCAGAATGTCAACAAGCATGTGGATAGGCGTGATCCAGCTGATACAGTACACTTGGAATTTTCAAGAAGCATATAACAAGGTCCCTCGCCAGAGACTCTTGAGCAAACTAAGTAGTCACGGGCTAAGAGAAAGAGTCCTGTCACAGACTGGTAGCTGGTTAAAAGATAGAAAACAAAGGGCAGGAATAAGTTTATTTTTCAGGTTGGAGAGAAGTAGACAGTGAGGTGCCTCAGGAGTCAGTACGGGGACCAGTAATGTTTAACATCTTCATTAATGATCTGGAAAAATGAGTAAAGAACAAGATGGCTAAATTTGCAGATGACAGCAAATTTTTCAAGATAGTCAAAACCCAAGCAGACGGCAAGGAACTAGAGAGGGATTTTGCACGACTAGGTGAATGGGGAATAAAATGGCAAATGAAATTCACTGTTGATAAGTGCAAGGTGATGCATAGGGAAAAATAATCCTCACTCTACATACACAATGCTAGGTTCAAATGTGGGTGCAGCCACTCAGAGAAGGCTCTTGGAGTGATTGTGGACAGTTCCTTGAAGGCATTAGCTCAGTGTGTAGCAGCAGCCAAAAAAGCAAAATGAATGCTTGTCATTATTGCAAAAAGAATGAAAAATAAAAGGGAAACTCTCATAATGCTGCTGTATAAATCTTTGGTAGGACCCCACCTTGAATACGGTGTGCAGTTCTGGTCACCCCATCTCAGGAAAGAGATAATGGAACTGGACAAGAAGAATGATAGAAGGATGGATGGAATTCCATCTGAGGAGAGTCTCAACAGGCTGGGGCTGTTTAGCTTGGAGAAGAGGCGATTAAGGGGGGATGTGAGTGACATGGAGAAAGTAAATAGGGAACTGTTATTTGCCCTTTCTCACAATAAGAGAACAAGGCAACACTCTCTGAAGTTTAACGGCAGCAGATTTAAAAGGAACAAAGGGAAATACTTTTTCACGCAGCGGACAATACAGTTGTGGAACTCACTGCCAGAGGAGGCTGTGAAAGTCAGCAGCATCACTAGGTTCAAACAGAAATTAGATCAATTTTTAGAAGTTAGAGCCATAAACGCTTACTAGTGGGGACTTAAGCCCCTGGCTACGGGTAGTTGGGAGTGGTCAGCAGGAGATTGGTCACACTTCCATGATCTGTACATGTACTTTTCTTGAGCTACCAGAGCTGGCCACTGTCAGAGACAGGATGCTGGGCTAGATGGATCGCTGGTCTGACCCAGTATGGCACTTCTGTTCTTATGAATGCAGCCTAAGACATCAGGGCCTAGGTTTCACATCTATCTACAAGACAGCACCTCCAGCA
This sequence comes from Sphenodon punctatus, assembly GCA_003113815.1. Classification (NCBI taxonomy): domain Eukaryota; kingdom Metazoa; phylum Chordata; class Lepidosauria; order Sphenodontia; family Sphenodontidae; genus Sphenodon; species Sphenodon punctatus. Next base: position 1,540,959 of record QEPC01000046.1, on the reverse strand, counting down.
GCATTGTGCCCCTTTGCACTGTGGGGCGGCACTGGGCCAATATGGACTCCGGGAGATTTACTGGCTACCAAGCCTAGCTCCTGCAGTATCCGTGCAGAGTGGTGTTCTATCCCAGCTCCGTAGTTCATGAGAGAGTGTGAGAGATTACTGCCAAGGGGAGACGGCCTGCAGGTCATCTCACCTGTACAGTAGACTGACTCAGAGAGGCTGCAAAATACTGCCCTTTAGGGCATTCGCTGTCAGACTGCTTTTAGACAGGGCACTTAAAAGATACGCAGAGAGAAACCTGCGCGGGGGGGAGTTTAGGCAGGAGAACATTAACCTCCCCCCTACTCGTAGGTGTCTCTCTATCTCTGCGATCTTTCCTTGTCTAAAAGCGGTCTCAGAAATTCTAGGGTGTGAATCGCTCTGGTATTCGCAGAGCAAACCTGTGATGTGCGTAACATGGGGTGTTAGCAGATGCGCATGGCTGGAGGCAGGATGGCCATCCCCACAAGCCCTGCCGGGTCAGGTCAGGGGACGGAAACTATCGTTCCGCTGGCGTGACCCAGGAGGGGGAGCAGGGAGTGATGTGTGGCTGGCTGGCTCTGCCCCCTGCCATGACAGGCAACCAGAGTGGCCCCCCGTGCTGGGCCGGGAGGGCACCAAAATAGCTGTACCCACCTGGTTCTCCCAGCTCTAGCCCACCTGTGGGCCCCGTTCATTCTGGGCCCACATTTCCAGCCCGGCAGCCAATCCCACTGAGGTCTGAACCGGGCCTACAACTGGCAGGCCCAGAGCAGCCGGGTGGGGTTCGGCACTCCCCTCAGTGGCGCGTATGTGTTAACACCCAGGAAACCTGGACCCAAGACACGCAGCTGCGCTGTCCTGTATAATAAATAAATTGCCAAGAGGCTCCACCCGCTATTCATTGATTAGGATGCACGTTGTACAGTACCCATGGTCATAGCAACAGGCCAGATAGTTATCTATGGGGAAGCATGGAACCCCTAGTGGAGCGTGACTGTTTGGGAGCCCAACAGTTCTTGGGGCTGTGGCCACTGGCCACTACCACTACAAAAGTGAGACAGTGAATGGAAACAGACATGCTGCTGGTGGGGCGGCTCCTTGGCCCGCCCAGGGCAACCCAGTACAGCCGCCACTCCTCGGGTTGGCAGGTAAGGCAGTTCTCACGTGCAGCCCCCTCCCCCTGTAACCTAGGTGCGGGGGCTAACGTCATAGGCTCCTCCACACCCGGATCTGTTCACACAGCACAGGACTCCCAGGCCAATGCTACTCAGCAGGCTCAGGCCCCAGGAAGAGCTGCCATCAAACAGCTGATGGGGTGGGGGGGTCACTTCTGGGGAACTGTTTGGTGTGTTCCTCCAGCCCCCTCCCCCCCATCAGCTGTTTGATGGGGCCAGGTGAGCATGGGGCCCTGATCCACTGACCTCGCCTCAGGCACAAAACAGATGGGAGGGAGCCCTTTAGCTCGGGTGACTGGGCCTTAGCCCAGGCTATGCCTGACCATAGCAGCTGGCAGCCCACCCTGGGGCAGACACGGGCAAACATCTGGCAGGGCTAAGGCAGGCTCATGTGGGCTGCTGTCATGTCTGATTTCACCCATTGCCTCACTTGCCTGAGCCGGCAGTTGTTACCGCTGATCAGGTCCCCGTGTTCACTGCCTTTTCCTCATTGCCACCAATGGAGAAAACGCAGTGAACATGGGTCCCCAGCTCTGGCCAAATCTAGGTGCTTTTCAGGCAAAGCTGCAGGTGCTCAATAGCTGCCAACCTCCTGTTTTGTATCCTTGCAGGTGGTGCCTTTGAGGGCGTACCTCACTGTCCCAGTGCTGGAGCTCTCCTGCGACACAATTGACTTTGAAACCTGCTTCGTTAACCAAACTAGGAGAGAAGCCGTCTTCCTGTTAAACACGAGTGGGTGCAGAAGCTACTGGACTGCGTTGCTAGGTACCGAGTAAGCCTGTGTGATTGATTCTCAGAGGTCTTAAATGCCTACAAATGTAATCCGTTTTATTAATTATTATTATTATTAGCATTTATATAGTGCCAGCTGTGTACCTGGCGCTTTACAGAACAATGAGATAGATGCGGTCCCTGCCTACGGCTTACAGTCTCATAGACACGGAGAGGGAAACAAGGAGAGAGGACATAGGGAGAGACGGGATAAATTACATTCAGCGGATGCGAAGTCTCAGGTGCACGTGCTTGGTTTGGTTGCAGTTAGGCAGGAGTCTGCAGGGAGGGCAGACAGTAAATATTGCGGGGAAAGTTCTAAAAGGCGGCAAGGAAGAGGTGGGTTTTGAGGAGGGATTTGAAGGTGCAGAGGGAGGGGGCAAGGCGGATGTGGGCAGGGAGGGAGTTCCAGCCATGCGGGGCAGCGAGGGAGAAGGGACGAAGGCGGTTGGGGGAGCAGGGGAGGCGTGGGAGAGGGTAGCGGAAGAGCGGAGAGTGCATAGTCCCACCTTACTTGCTGGTTCTACACCATTGTAATTCCACAGCCATCCATGCGCTGAGCCACTCAATATTTGCCTGAAAACTTATTGATTATAGCTTGCTAACTTAACAAGGCCTGATCCTGCCATGAGCTAATCGCCACTTATACCAAGCATGTTACACAATCTCAGCCAGATTTCATGCAAACTTTGAAAATAGAAATTTGAGATTTCTTCCGATTTCAACATGAATATTTGCTTTAGCTGTACTCCCATGATGTTCCTGGCAAAATAAATAGATTTTTAATGTGAGCAGGATTTGGGCCAATGTTTTGCTAAGGCAATCCACAAAGACTTCAACAGAATGGAGGCTCACCCCCCTCCCTCCAAACTGCACTTTGCAGCTTTAGACTGGCCAAAAGCTGATCGGCATGGAGACCCTGCAGCAGTCAAAGACCTTATCCACTGACAAACCCCTTTTGTGCTCGTACGTACCTATAAAACCACACAGATGCCACAAATGGGTTGAAAGCAATGGCCGGAACTTTATTAATTAACAAGTCTCAGGGTAGCCCATTCCTCAGGCATACCCGGTGTCCATAGCAGCAGGACACCATGCAAATAAGCAGGAAGGGGGCCGGGCTACTCCCAACACCCAACCTTGGTGACCCGATCAAGTCATGGTTCTCTCTCTCACACACTCACACACGTCAGGGTGGGGCATACAACCCGGCCAAGCTGTCTTGAGCCAGGCCCCCACCCCACCCCTTAAGACCTGCTCCCCTGGTAGTGATGGCACACAACGGCACCCCCGCCCCCGCGCCTCACCACAGCATGGTTCCCAAGCTGCTATCCGTTGAACGGTTGTGACAGAACAAACACTAGTCCAAAGCAGCAAGCTGATCTCCAATCTGCTGTGGAGGAGGTGAAAAAGCAACCGCTCTGCTGGGGCAATTAAAGCAGGTGGAAAAAATTCCTTCTCAGCCCTGAATACAGCAGCAGAGCTCCTGAACTAACCCAAAAGGAAATTACCCAAAGACAAACTCCCAGCATAGGGCAGGCAGGGTGCCACGTTGGAGCCAGAAACAAACGGGGTTGCTGCCAGCACAGGTATTTCCTTGCCTGGACACACACACACACACACACCCCGGTGCAACCCACCTGGTCCAACAGGGTAGAAATCCTCCCCCTGGTATTGGAGACAGAGCGGGGGCATTATCCCGGTTTCACTTCTGATGCAGTGACTTGGTTCTGGGGCTTGGTGGGCACAAATCTGTCCGTTTACACAGGGAGGCATTCTCCCTGGAGATCCTCCCGGATGGCCAGTCTGCAAAGTAGGCTAGATCCCTACCACTACCAATAGGAAGCAGACATATCCGTTTTTTGGAGCCTGCCCAAGGGGATTTCACCCCTGTTAGACTCCAGTTCGTTGTCTGCCTCCACACTGATAGGAAGCCGAAGGGACTGTCTCCCAGAAATGACAGCCTGGTTAAAAAAAAAGAGAGAAAAGAAGAAGGAAATAAGAAGAGGTTACATAGGAGACAGGAGAACGCCCCAGGTGCCAGGGGAGGGGAAATCCCTCTCCCTGTTCACCCTCTCCGGTAGAGGGTTTCGGGGCGAAAGATCCGGGCCCTCCCCTTTCCTACGGGCAGGGGAGGCCTGTAGAGTGGGAGTAGTTGTTCCCCGAGGAGGGCAATCTACTGATCCTAGGGATCTTTTTCCCCGCTGGACCTTCTGGAATCTCAGGACCTTGTATTATATGCCACGACTCCAGTCCGACCGCGTTCTCTCCCCCCCAGTCCCCTCTCCGAGGGGAGAGACTTGTATGGGGGTTGAGCAGGCCCGGCTCCATTTTATAAACCCAGTCAGCTGCCGCAGCAGACCCAAGCTCCCTTTCTCAAGGGACACACATACACCCCATAGATGCCGGCAGGCTCGGGGTGTGTGTGGAAGCACCGCCCCCAGGAGACAGGCTGTGATTCGGCTTTCCCACGTGCCGGCAGGGGCTGCGCTAGATCTCCGGGCAGGCACAGGGCTAACGGCGCTGAGGAGATTTCTCCCCAGCAAGTCCCCACTTCAGTTTTTACGCGTGCCTCCAGGGGCCGCGACAGCCAATAGCGGCAGGCGGGGAGCTTAGGGTATGGGCATTAGGACCCAGCGCAGCTCCTTCTGGCCAGCCAGCCGTCCACCTCTCTCAGAACATAGAGGAGGAGAGCGGGAGAGTAAGACGGGAGTTATTCCTGGAGCAGCTGCTGAGGAATCGGCCTGAGTACCTAGGACAAGGGCTCCCTTGGCCAGAGAATGTCACGGAGATGAGCAGCAGCGGCAGGAGGGCTGGCATCAGAGTCTGTAAGCCCCCCATGTCCTGTTCCCCTTGCCCAAGACCCCCATATACGGAGGTTCTCAAGGAGATCCTCCTGGAGCTAAAGAGGAAAAGGTCCCCACCCAGATCCAAGAAGGTTTGGGAACACAACACCAAACCCAAGGGAAAGGGGAAAGTGAAACACCCCCACCCGTCCGAGAGGTCCCGAAGGGTCCATAAGCTCCTGGATTCCCCTGAATCAGAAGGGTCAGACTCAGAGGAGGCTGGGTCCACTCATTCATCTCAGGAGGATCAGGCCCCAGGGAAAAGCGGGACAAAGAAGGGGAAAGGACCTGCGGCCCAGCTGGTTAGCGAAGTGGAGGACGAGGAGGAGCATGAAAGTCTCACCTCAGAACAGGCCTCCAAAGAAGGGACAGTGTCCTACGCCCTTGAGGAAGGGGAGCTGGAGGAACCAGAACTAGAGGTGTCAGCTGACCCCGATAGGGAGTTCCCAGCTAAGTACAGGGACCAGATCTTTGATCTGGTGATTAAGGCCCTCCATCTCCAGCAAAAAAAGGACAAGCATGTCACCTCTGACGCATCAGAGAAGGAAGGGTGCGAGTACATCCCTAGAGCAGACTTCAGGGATAAGGGAATGGTCCTGGACAGGGCCTACAAGAAGTTTATAAGGAAGGAGTGGCAACAGCCCAATAAACTATACAAGTTAAATAAGGCGCAGCTCTCTATACTCGCTGTCTGAGACTAAGGAACCCCTCCTGGTGATACCCAAGGTCGATGCGGCAGCAGCATCTCTAGCCAGGAACTCAGTGTTCCCAACGGAAGGGGAATGCTACCCTCACAATCCGACAGACAAGGGTATCAAGTGTAGCCTGAGACAAAACTTTGAGGCGGTGTCGTCAGTCATTAAGATGGCTACTATTACCTCATATTTTCCCAGGGCATTAATGACCTGGATCAAGCGGGCGGGGCACCCCAGCACCTCAGAAAAATTGATGAGTGCTGTCAACGCGTATTCAGCTGGCTTATGCATTCATTGCAGATTCATCCACAGACATGCTCCGCTGGGCCTCCAAGGTGGCGGCCTCCAATGTGGCAGCCAGATATAGACTATGGCTCAGATCCTGGAAGGGTGATAACGCGGCAAAGAACACACTGGTAAGTGGCCCCTTTCAGGGTTCAAAGCTGTTCGGGGTCTGCCTGGACAAGGTCCTGACCGATGCAGCCGATAAAGCAAAGAAACAGACCCTTCAGAGTGTAGGGGCTCCCAAAAAACCTTTTCGTCCCTTCACAGCTTACCCTGTGGGAAATTCCAGACACCCCTTCTGTCCTCATCAGGGCAACCAACAGAGGTACCACCGGAACAGGTGGAACAAGCAGAGGAGAGCAGGACAAAGGCCCAAGCAGCCTTAAGGGCCCAGACACCCCAAGTCGGAAGCATGACTCCGGGGAGGCCAGTCTTCGGTCCCGGCTTGGGGGGGGGGGGGGGCGGAGACTCAGAGAGTTCGCACACCAATGGGAACACTCCACCACAGATGCCTGGGTTTTGCGAACCATAACACAGGCGTACTCAATAGAATTCTCCCGCTTCCCAAGACAGTTCTATTGTGCCTCGCCTGTGTTCAACAACACCCAAAAGCACCAAGCGATGATGACGGAGATAAGCAGGCTCAGAAACATCGGAGCAATAGAACCCATCCCAGCTCACAAGATCGGAACCGGACTCTACTCAATATTGTTTCTGGTCCCCAAAAAGTCAGGGGAATGGAGGGCCATGCTCGACCTCAAGACACTAAACAAGGGAGTCAAGACCCAAAAATTCAAGATGGAGACACTGCAATCCATCCAAGTGGTAATAATACAGGGCGAGTGGCTCACCTCACTCGATCTAAAAGAAGCATATCTACACGTGCCCATCTGTCCATCACACAGAAAGTGGCTCATGTTCTCGTACGCCCAAACACATTGGCAGTACTCGGCCCTTTCTTTTAGGCTAGCCACATCACCCAGGACTTTCACAAAGGTGCTGATCCTGCTAATTTGAGAAAAGAGGGCATCAAGATTCATCCGCACCTGAACGACCTGCTCATCAGGTCACCCGATCGGGGGAAAGCAGAGTCCGATGTTCAAAGAACCATTCAATATCTCCAGAAACACGGGTTCCTCATCAACCTAGAGAAAAGCCAGTGCATCCCGTAACAGTCACTAGAACATCTCGGGGTAATCCTGGATACCCTCAACTTCAAAATATTTCTCACACGGCAAAGGCAAACGGACCTCCTTCAGCTGATCAGGAAGGTGTCAAGAGCCCGCAGAACAAGGCTGAAGACACTAGCTAGCCTGCTAGGAAGCATGACATCCTGTCTGGGGAGCCTTCACTGGGCCAGATTCCATGCCAGGCCGCTACAACGCTTTCTATGTCCATGGCAGGATCTTCTGATTCAGGGCACAAACCCTCTCATCCCAGTCACAGATGCGGTCAAGACATCCCTCCGGTGGTGGACACAGGAGAGGTTCTCCAAGGGGGTACCGCTCTCAGAACCAGACAGAATCTCGGTGACAACTGATGCGAGCCTCTCAGGCTGGGGAGCACACTCGCTAGACAGGACCACGCAGGGCACCTGGCTCAGATGGGAAAAGCAGCATCACATAAATTGGTTGGAACTTCGAGCAATATATCTAGCTCTCCACAACCTGGCCCCAATACTACGAGACAAACACGTCCTGGTATACACCAACAATACAGTAGCAGAAGATTACGTCAATCACTAGGGAGGTTCAAGATCGGAGTCCCTGCATCTCCAAGCCACGGCACTCATCAGGTGGGCAGAGAGCAATCTAGGATCCCTCAGAGCAATCCACATATCGGGAGTGGACAATACGCAGGCCAACTGGCTAAGCAGGGAGAAGATGGATCCAGGGGAATGGGTTCTTCATCAGTCAGCATTCCAGAAGATCGTCCCACACTTCGGACAGCCGAAGGTGGACCTCTTTGCGTCCCCGGAAAACGCAAAAACCCCAGAATTCATGACCCGACTCCCAAACCAGCGGGCAGTAACATTCAACGCTCTAAACGCAAGGTGGCCCATGACTCTACTATATGCATTTCCACCCTTCCCACTCATCCACAGGACAGTGGCAAAGATCAGACGGGAACGAGCACAGATCATCTTAGTGACTCCGTACTGGCCTCGGCGCCCGTGGTTCGCGGATGTTTTAGAGCTTTTCAGGCTCCCTCCACTCAGTTTACTTGGACGTACAAGATCTGCTTCAGCAGGGCCCAATCAGCCACAGCAACCCAGGGGCGCTGAAGTTAACAGCATGGCTATTGAAAGGAGGACCCTTAAGAAGTTAGGATACTCCAGTCAAGTTTTGGACACCTTACTGCAATCTAGGCCTCCAACTACCAAGAGGATAGTCCAGAGCACCTGGGCCTTATTTGCCAGATGGTGTAGGGAGAGGGGTTTCACACCAGCAAAAGCTCCTATCAGGGCCGTTCTAGATTTCTTACAGAAGGGTCTAGAGAGGGGTCTAAAACCCAACACCCTTCAGAGACAGGTAGCAGCTTTAAATAGCGTGCTTGGTACTACCAAGGGTTATGGGATTTCTAGGCATCCCCACATCCTCAGAGCATCCAGAGTTGTTTCTCCTCCAGTGGTTCATTGGTTCCCGTCATGGAACCTGAATCTAGTCCTCAGGGCATTAACCAAAGTACCATTCGAGCCTCTTAGCGAGGCTTTGTTATACTACTTATCCCTAAAGGTGGTCTTCCTCGTAGGGATTACTTCAGCCCACAGGGTATCTGAGTTAGGCGCTCTGTTTATAGACCCAAACCTTTGCCAATTCAGACCTTCCTTAGCGGTCCTTCCTCTGGACCCCGCTTTTTGCCCTAAGATGGACACACGTTTTCACAGAGAGCAGGAGTTAAACCTCCCCTCCTTTTGCCCTAATCCTTCCCATCCGCAGGAAAGGGAGTGGCATACCTTGGAAGTCACTAGGGCATTAAGGACATACATAGAGCGCACCTCTAATTTTAGAAGGACCTCAGCCCTATTCATAAATTACAGCATCCAGAGACAGGGTCTGAAGGCCTCTAAGGCAGTCATTGCAAAATGGGGAAATTTGTAGAGCAGCCACATGGGCCTCCATACACTCTTTCACAAGACACTATAAAATTCTATTAGACTCTGCGGAAGCAGCATTTGGAAGGAGGGTACTACAGGCAGTGCTGTAGGAGGTCCTGTCACAGGAACCTCAGGGGACTAATCTCCTATCCTTCCCTCCCTCAGATGATAATGATGGGGGACACCGCTACGGTACGTCCCTGCTTTGCAGACTGGCTATCCAGGAGGATCTCCAGGGAGAAAGGAAAATTGGGTCCTTACCTGCTGAATTTTCCTTCTGCTGGAGATCCTCCTGGATGGCCAGACCCACCCAGAGTGAGGAGTAACTTTGAGGTGTTGGAGGTTAAGCCTTCAGGGCTGTTTCAAGTTTGGGTTTTCAAATTTCCCAGTTGGGTCTAAGGGTTTAAAAGTGTTAACTCTCCCTATTAAGTTTTATAGTTTGTCCTTCCAGTTAAGTGTGAAAAGCATACTCTCCAGGACACGATTTGCCGTGTGGACGAGAGCTGAGAACTACTGGAGTCTAACAAAGGTGACATCCCCTTGGGCAGGCTCCAAAAAACTGATATGTCTGTCTCCTATTGGTAGTGGCGGGGATCTACCCTACTTTGCAGACTGGCCATCCGGGACGATCTCCATCAGAAGGAAAATTCAGCAGGTAAGGACCCAATTCAAGCACTTATGTCATTTTACTGCCCATTTTCATTCCTTGCAGACCAAGAGGAGCGGCACAGCAAGGTGGAAGTCTTTTCCATCTCCCCCAGCCATGGAATTCTTGAGGCGCATGAATCCAGCTTGCCCACCAAAGTGCCTCTGTTGATCAGCTTTACCGCAAGGTACAGTAGGAAGAGAATGCCTGTTCTGCTGCCTTTCTTAGGCAGTGCATTTTCTGCCAACACCCTGCTTCTAAGAGGCTAAAATTCATCAGGAGCTAAATGGTAATTGCTGCCCTACTGAGCGATTACTGCCATACAATTCCTCAGAGATTTGTGTTAGTGTTGGCTACAGCGGTCAGATCAGAGTAGGGGAGCTTTGCTCCCCACCTCGTTTTAAAACTGGAGGTTTCTGTTAATAATCAAAAATGGAAGTAGTTAACATGGCAACAATCCTCACTGTATCATCATTAGTCCCAATAGCTTTGTTTTCCATGCTCCCACCCTTTTAGCAGGTAATTGCCTGAGGGTTCGGTGTTGAAATGAAGAACATGTGGGGTATCTACAGAACTTCTAGTCTAGCAATACCAGGGTTAGGCACCCCTGCTTTTCAGTCTCTTTATAAATGACTTGGCTGCCCTAATCAGTAGAATCCGTCAAACACCTCCAAAGATTGCTGATAAATCTTTAGCTATCAATGTATGCGGATGATGTACTTTTGATGTCCCAGACCCAGCAGGATCTTCAGAACTGTCTGAATCATTTACATCATTATTGTATAGATATGACTGTGACTCCATGGAAATGTCAAGTGATCTGTTTTGGACAGTCAGATTAAGTTAAGCGGGCCCTAGCCATGCATTGGTTGCCTTATCTTGGCGTGTTTCTCAGCAACGGGAACCTGGATAGCGCATAAGAAAAATATGACAGCGAAAGCCAAAACTTCCGTAGATGGCGTTTTGCGGCTTTATAGATCATCAAAGAACTCAAATGTGACATCTGTGTTTGAGATTTTTAAAGCTCAAGTCCTGACCTAGGTTTTGTATGGGTCAGAGATTTGCTTCCCCATCACTCTGAGACAGAAGTGGTTCAAAATAAATTTATTAGGGGTACCTACCTCCACACCGATAGTCATGCTGCCTGCCAAGTCTCTATTCGGTGACTGTTCTGGCTAAAATGAAGGCTTTATATTGCTGGAACAAAATGCGATATTCGGAGCCCACACGATTACCCTATAAATGCTGGGTGGAGCAGTCACAGCATGAGGGCAGTAAAAAATATTGATGGTGGAAAGAGGTTTTTATTATTCTGTTTACAATTGTTTTCCCCCCTGGTTTTTGTCTACTCTTTAGCAAGGGACAGCTTCTGAATAATATAAAGCAGACTTCTGGATAGCTCTGCTCAAGGAGCTGTCAAAAGTTGTAGCTGTGAAAATAGCCCCTTGGTATTCTTTGGTTAAAACCAATTTCTCACTTGAGTTATATCTTACACAAGTACTGGATTTTCAACTTCATAGAATGCTTGCTGGCTCATTTCCAATTATTTGAGTCATCAGTTACTAAAGATAGAGCAGAAAAGGTTGATGATTGTAATAGACTTTGTTCCCGTTGTTTAGATGAGGTAGAGTCGCGTGGGCACATAGTGGTTTTTTGCCCCTATTATGAGGATACAAGAACTGGCTGGATAACACCTTTATGTGAAGGGAAACAGTTTCTTACAGTCACATAAGATTGTATTTTTGCTGACTTCTAAGGACTTAGTGATGAAAGCAATGGCCCTTTCATTTATTCTTGTGTTGCATATTAAGTGGGTTTTTTGTAAGTGCTAGGTTACTTTTGTATCATCAGCAACAGATGCATATATTTTATTTACTCTTGTATTTGTTTAATGGCAAATAGCCAAATGAACTTTGTTGCGTTGAGTCTAGCAGTACTCTGGTCTGACAGGCTCAGTAACTATGCAAGCGTTAACCAAAGAGCCACAACATGCTCCTAGAGGGAATCGTGGCAAACGCATTCCAACATAAAACCTGTATTTTTCAGACTGATTGGAGGGTACTCGAGTTCTAGCACCTGCACCCAGTACAGTGAGGAGTAGGATCCCAGTGCCCTCAGTGTGTGCGCACTAAGCCATCTCCACCCACCCCATTGTGTGCGGGAGAAAGGGGAGCCCAGCCAGGAGAGGCCTGATGGCAACGGCACCGTGGAAACACCCCACCCCCACCCCCCCTTTAAAGGCAAAGATGGTACTTGGTTGTGGGGTTGGGGGGCCCCGATTTTGAGAACTGGGAGCCGCAGGATCCTTTCCACTCCCCCCCCCCCCTTGCAGGGGCGGGGCCTGACCATGCCAATTTCCGGGCCGCTGCCCTTAACATCGGGAGTGGCTGCAGGCCGTGGGGGAGGCATATGTTCAGGGCGCGTGTCGAAGGGGCACGGTCAAAGGGGCCTACCCTTTGGCTGTGCCCTTCGGCTGGGTCAGGAGGCGGAGGTGGGAAATTTTGTGAATGCGTGTATTATGTGGGGGGTAATGTTAAATACTGACGGAGAGGACGGTGCAGCTGATTCTCCCCAGTGAGAGAGGGGTGGAGGTAGGTGGAATGTCCCTTGGTGGCAGCAAGGGACAGAATGATTAGTTTGTGGGACCAACTGCTGGATTGTAAAGAGTTGGTAGCAGGAGATTGGCAGCAAGGGATTTTTTGATTTTGTATAGCTGATTTATTATGTATTGCTGCCATTTTGTGTACTGGGTCCCCTGCATGGGAAATAACCCAGGAATGTGTTTTCCGTTATGTAAGCGGCCTCGAGTCGGGTTCTGAGAGAGTGCGGGGTATAAATTAAATGCTATGCTATGCTATTCTTGACAGACCTCCCTGTGCTTTCCCCCGGTTTCCTGGCATATGATAACAGTAGCCAGGCTACAGACGTCCCTTTCCCCAGCAGGAATAGTATGAAATGTCTTCCTTTCTTTACTGCCCGAGAATGCCGTAACCTGGTTGCTTCCTGCTGCTTGGCCTGGGAAGGGAGAGATCAGTTCACCCACATCCGTATGGGTCAGTGTCTATTTCCTTGATGCTGAATAGACGCTGCTACAAGTCATAGGTTCAAGAGACACATGTAACTGGGAAGCCATAGCCTTGGAGATTCTGGGAGTCAGGAGAAGAAGAGAACGAGCTGGTCTGGTCTGGTCGGGCTTTCTAGCAAACCTTCCACGGTACAGCAATTCCAACAGGAAATGGAAAAAAAGTCAACTCAGCTGTTAACTATATAGATTCTTCAAGCCTCTTGCTTTTTTCACAAGGACATTACTGACTTGCAGGAAGTGTCCAGTGGTGCTGTCTACTACTGAGGGAAAACTTCCCTACGGCTGCCTGGGCAATCTGTCAAGTTCAATTGTACCAAATGAGAGAAAGTTGATTTTAAGCATTTGCTTTTCGTACAGGGGTAAAAATAAAAGTTCAGCCAGCATGCTGGCTACATGCTTCGGGAGTGGGGGGTGCTGGCTCTCCCGCACCCCCAATCCAGGCACACCCCCAGTGCCCCGCCGGGCCAGGCAGCCATGATGGCCAATCCCAGGCACTACAGGCCCACTATGGCCCGTGTTGGCCCAGGCTGCAGGCCTGGGATCTTCCAGCAGGTCCACATCTGGCAGGCTGGAAATAGGCATGCCTAAGTCTCTGGCCCAGGCAGGCCATAGCAGGTCCTCATCACGTCATATCAAAACAGAGATTCTCACACTGTGGACCCATTTGATTTGACATACTCGGTCTCTGCTGCTGTCCGGGGGTCACGGAATTATATTTAAGTCTCAAAATATTTTAGGAACCACTGAATTAGGTGGGATGTTTTAAAAATAGATTCCAATACAGTGGGGAGCAATGTGAAGTTTTCCTTCCTCAAACCAACCCACATTACAGTAACTAAAAATCATTATTTCAGAGTTCATGCCTTTAGTGGCATAACAAGCTCATTCTTGGAGAGTTAGGGATTGTTAAAGGTCAGATACCACCCCCACCACTCCCAGTGAAACCTAGTGCACCAAGAGACAGGGTTCAAATCCCGTTTTTAGGCACGAAGCCACTGGGAATCCTGGGCAAGTCACACACTCTCAGCCTCCGTTCCCATCTGTAAAAGTAGAAGTAATAAAGACCTGCCTCGCAGGGTTGTTTTGAGGGTGAATAGATTAGGACTGTAAAGCACTATGAACACTGAAAGCACTATAGAAATTATTAGTAATCAATAACTATGCTTAGAGAGAATTACAGCAAGTAGAATCCAAACTGTTTCCTTTCTGTCTTAGGGGCAATGTGGAGTACAAGAGCACGGTGACGGTTTCTGGAATGTTGGGAGAGAAGCCCTGCCAACTACAGCTCAGCGGCAGAGGTTCTTACGATGAGAGATACGAAGATTTGCGCAGCGTGTAGCCAGGACTAGACCCAGCCTAGCTGGAAGGATGAGCCAGTAACGTCAATGGCGGCTGCTTATGTCCATCCAGTGACATTCAAGCCACAGTGTGTGTTTATTTTCATCTACTTTAAATAGATTACCTTACTGAAATTAAGTATTACTGTGTTACTAGATTCTAAAATAAATATTTAAGAAAAATATTTTGGAAAAACTATCCAGCCAAAGCTGCAGCTGTTGGGTTGTTATACTCAGGGCCCCGATTCTTTCGCGGAATTTTTTTAAAAATTCTGCGGGAGTCAGGGCCCAATTCTGTACCTCAGCGCGATTTACCATGGGGGGGG